>WNWU01010517.1:47612-63466 GCA_012654045.1 Ptyas mucosa | reverse complement strand
ATCACCAGAAAAGAAAAACGGTATAGTTATCTACCTGAAGAAGGATTTTATTGCTAAATTAATTGAAGCAGATGTACAAGGTAGATATTTGGCAATTGAAGTTTTGATTCAAGGTGAAAAAACTTTAATAGTGGGAGTTTATGCACCCAACCAACAACAGGAGACTTTTTACAATTTTCTACATTCTAAAATGATCAATTGGAATTATAAATCATGTATTCTGCTTGGAGACTGGAATGGAGTACTAGATGTAAAAAAAGATAAGACAGGATTGAAACCAAGTTTTGCCTCAAGAGCGAAATTGCCAAGATCTTTTCTTGATTTGATGGAGGAATGGGAGTTGAAAGATATTTGGAGAGATAGAAACCCAACCGATAAAGACTTTACCTTCTTCTCAGATAGACATCAATCCTTTTCAAGGATAGATTTTATTTTAATATCTAACGATCTTTTTCCTAGGGTGAAGACAACCAAGATTTTTCCAAGGACGTTAACAGATCACAGCCCTGTATGGGTAGAAATAGACTATAGTACGGGACCAAAGAGGTCCTGGAGAGTAAATGAAAATCTATTTAGATATGGAGAAAATATTAAGGAATGTAAGAAATATTTGAAAGAATATTTTATTATGAATATGGGAAAGGGTACCCCAATGGAAGTGGTGTGGGACGCAAGTAAGGCTTATATGCGGGGTGTTCTAATCTATATGAACAATAAGTTTAGAAAAAAGCAAGGGGAAAAAAGGAGGGCGTTGGAGGATGAAATTAAGGAAAATGAACAACTTTTGATAAAAAACCCAAGGGATAACAAAGTTAAGGAGGTTATTATCTTGCTGAAAGAACAATTTAAAATGTTGATAGCAGACCAAACTGCAACTAACCTACAGTATGCTAAATATAATACATTTTGTAATGCTAATAAACCTGGAAGATGGATGGCTTATATGCTCAAGAAGAGACAAAACCAAAGAACAATTGGAAAAATTAAATATAAAGGAAAAGAGGTCTTTCAGCAAGAATTAATTAAAAAATCGTTTATAGAATACTACTCAGAATTATATAAGGTAGATAGGATTCAGGATATAGATATAGATAAATTCCTTGAGAAGCAGAATATTAAGCCAGTTTCACAAGACCATAGGGATATGTTAACTGAATTAATTACATTAGAGGAAATTATGTCTGCAATTAAAGACTTAAAGTTGGGGAAGGCTCCGGGAACAGATGGCCTGACGGCGGTTTATTATAAAAACTTGTGTGAAGAGATGGCTGAACCATTGAAAGAATTATTTAATACAATACAGCAGGGAGGAAAGGTTCCTCCCTCTTGGAAAGCAGCCTTTATATCTTTAATACCAAAGGAAGGTCAGGATCATACAGAACCAAAAAATTATAGGCCTATTTCATTGTTAAATACTGATTATAAGATTTTTACTAAGGTATTGGCAAATAGATTAATGAAGGTAATGCAGCAAACGATACATCATGATCAAACTGGTTTTATAAGTGGCAGACAAATGAAAACTAATGTGAGACATATTGTTAATGTTTTGGAATATTTAGAAAGGAACAACCAGGTCCCTGCGGGCATAATATTTTTAGACGCCGAAAAAGCATTTGATCGGCTTAGTTGGCAGTTTTTACTAAAATTAATTGAAAAATTGCAGTTTGGAGATACTTTTACACAGTCAATTAAGGCAATATACCAGAAACAAACAGCGCAAATAATAGTTAATGGAGGCGTAATGGAAAATTTTTTAATAGAAAAAGGTACTCGGCAAGGATGCCCCTTGTCTCCATTATTATTTATTTTGTCACTGGAAATATTGCTGAATAACATACGAGATTTGGATGCAATAAAGGGAATACAGATTAGGCAACAAGAATACAAATTACATGCATTCGCAGATGACCTGGTTGTTACCTTAACTCAACCATCACAATCTGTTAAAATATTAATGGACATAATTAAAGAATATGGATCAATATCTGGCTTTAAAATAAATGTAGCCAAAACGAAGATAATAGCCAAAAATATGACTGTTACACAAAAACAAGAAATGGAAAATCAAACAGGATTTGAAATAGTTAAAAAGGTCAAGTATTTAGGTATAAATATCCTAACAAGTAATTCTAAATTATACCATCACAATTATGAATTATTGTGGCAAAAGATGCAAACGGAGATTCAAAATTGGCGAAAGTTACAGTTGTCATTGTTAGGTAGGATAGCTGCCATAAAAATGAATCTTTTACCGAGGTTTTTGTTCCTTTTTCAAACAATACCAATACTAAAAACTGATAAATTAATCAAAGAATGGCAAAAAGGCTTAAATACGTTTGTCTGGGCAGGGAAAAAACCTCAAGTTAAACAGAGAATAATGCAAGATTCTCGAGAAAGAGGAGGACTTAAAATGCCCAATTTAGGGTTATATTATGAGGCAGCTGTACTATCATTAGTTAGTGATTGGATTAATTTAACAGAGGATAGGATATTGAATGTGGAAGGGTATGGTCTGGTTTTTGGCTGGCATGCATATTTATTGTATGATAAAAAGGTAGATAATACATTTAAAAGCCATATATTGAGAAGTTCCTTGTTACGTGTATGGAAAAAGTATAGTTATAAATTAATTGATAAAATTCCGATTTGGGCGATACCTAGACATACGATTGAAAATATTAATATAGAACAAAAGCAAGATGGGACTTCTTATGAGCAACTTTTGGTTAAGGAAGGATATGGGTATCAATTAAAAACTATTCAACAATTAAAAGAACAAAGAATAATTAAAACTTGGTTTCAATATGGCCAGCTACAGGCCAGATGGAAAGAGGACCAAAAGAAGGGTATTTTGCAACATGAAGAGAATTTGATTAAGCAGATAAGAGATCAGAGCCAAATGCATATAAAAAGGTTATATAATGTATTACTGGAAATAGATTCTGAGACAGAATTAGTTAAGGACTGTATGATAAAGTGGGCACAAAATATAGGGGAAACAATAACGTTGGACACATGGGAAATTATATGGGTTAGAAATGTAAAATTTACACAGGCTCAAAATTTGAGAGAAAATTTTTACAAAATGTTTTATAGATGGCATCTAGACCCCAAAAAATTAGCTTGTATGTATCCGAATATTCAGCCCAAATGTTGGAGATGTGGATGTCAGGATGCCACTTATTATCATATATGGTGGACTTGTAATAGAATTAAGGCATTCTGGATAAAAATTTGGTGGGTAATCCAAAATATATTAAGGAAAAAGATTAAATTTACGCCACAGTTTTTTTTGTTAGGTATTATAACAGATTGTACAGGAGTTGAAATAAAGTTGATTTTAAATTTAATAACAGCGGCAAGACTACTGGTGGCACAATATTGGAAGAAACAAGATGTACCTACAATTCAAGAATGGACATTAAAAGTAGTGCACTTGGCAGAAATGGCGAAGATTTCCGCATATCTTAAAGACTATCCAAATGAAAGATATATAAAGGAGTGGAAAAGTTGGATAGATTATCTTCAGAACAAATATTGTAACAAGAAATTTCAATTAGCTTATGAATGAAATAATATGTAGAAATAGTTATATTAATTAGAATATTGTTGTTTTATTATTAGGAGTTAAAGTTCAAGGTTAATGGTGTGTTATTATATTGTTAGATAATTTTAGTTTGGTGTTTGTATTTGTAATACCCTGAGCTAATCCTGGGAAGTCGGGGGGGGAGGGGGGAGGGTTGGGAAGGGCGGGATGGGGGGAAGGGGAGGGTTGGGAAGGGAGGGATGGGGGGAGGAGGGATGGGGGGGGAAATTAATTCTGTAATTTGTAAAACTTTTTAATAAAAAAAAAAAAAGAAATAGGGGATGACCCCCGGTAGTCCTTGCAGCAGATGTTCCATCACGCTTTGGAATAGTCCGGGGGTAACACTAATCCCGAACTGTAGTCTTGTGCATTTGACGGCACCTCTATGTGTTACTATAGTCTGTGCTTCCACGGTAGCGCCATCTACTGGCAGTTGCTGGTACGCCTGTGGAAGGTCGAGTTTAGCGAAAACCTTGCCGGGGCCCAAGGAATGGAGTAGGTGCTGCACAATGGGGACAGGATAGGTGCTTTTCTGGCGGGCTTTGTTTAGGGTACACTTAATAGTCGGCGCAGATGCGCACTGACCCATCAGATTTGAGAGGGGTGACTATCGGGGTCTCCCATTTTGCATGGTCGACCAGTATTAGAATGCCCTACCGTATGACCTTATCCAGCTCCTGGTCTATCTTAGGCTTAAGCGCAAATGGCACTCTCCTCGCCTTCATTCTAATGGGGGCTATATTAGGGTCCAGGTTAAAAGAAATAGAGGTCCCCACATACTTGCCAAGACGGTCATCAAAAATGTCCTGGAATTCGCAGAGCAGGTCGTCCGTCAGGCCGCCGTTGGTAGAGTGGATCCCGGGGACCCCCGTGCCCAAGGCTTTGAACCAGTTGAGTCCTAGGAGGCTCGGTAGATGTCTGCTGACCACGGTGATAGGCAGCCGCTTGTTGAAATGGCCGAATTTCACCTGGAACGTCCCACAGCCTTCAATGGGAATGTGATTTCCTTGGTAGTCATTCAGCCTTAGGTGCTGGTGCTTCAGCTGACGTTTCTTGATGTCTGGAATTGCTGCTTTTAGCTCGGCCCAGGACATGATAATAATGGACGAGCCAGTGTCTATTTCCATTTGGCATGGGGATCCCTCAATTTCGACGGTTACATGCAGCTTTTTCTCTGGGGACGTTGTAGCTTAGCCAATGCGGGCCTGGAATGTCTCGGGTGTTTTGGAATAGGCGCCTCATTTTTGTTGGATGTTTCCGTCCTTCTTATGTGGTCGCGGCTGACCGGCTTGATTGGCGAATGCTCTCTTTTTGTGACTGGACGGTTGACTCACCCAGCACACCCGCGCCAAATGTCCCTTTTTGTCACAGCGCCTGCTAATGGCATCTTTGAATTGGCACATCTGTCTCTGATGGAATCCCCCACAACTAGCACAACTTTCTTTCCGGCCATCATCATCCCTCTTATTTCTGTCCATGTTGAAGACGTCCTCATTGCCTTCTTCATTGCTATCAGTCAGGGCTGATTCTCTGTGGACAGGGTAGACTTTTGTGCCGCCTGGGGTGGCGCCAGCCGCTGCAGGGATTCTGCTGCCTTGTTAGACGATTCATGTGCTCTGGCTTCGTCTAGGGCAATGTGCAGGGTGAGGTTTGTCTTGGCCAGCAGTCGCCTCTGGAGGCGAATGTCCTGGACTCCGCATATTAGTTGCTCTAGGAGGACATCATCTAGATCACGGTACTTGCAGTGCGTGGCGGCCTTGCGTAACACTGCCATGTATGTGTTTATCGGCTCACCGTCCTTCTGGAGTCTTTGCCGGAACTCATAGTGCTGAACGAATTTGGATGGCACCGGGGCATAGTGCATCCTCAACGTGGTCTGCAGGACCTGCCATGGTACAGACTGCACCGGTGTTGGCTCTGACAGCAATTCGGCTGTGTCAAACACTTCGGGGCCACAGTGACTCAAAAAGAGGGCTTGCTTCCGATTGTCAGACAGCCCTTGGAGGTCATTTGCTTCGAGGAAGCATTCAAACCATGTCATGTACGATCCCCACTTTTCTTTTGCGGGATCGAATGGTGTTGGCGGTGCGAAGGCGGACATTTCTCTGCTGTGCTCGGCTCGTGCAGACTTTCCCACCTGGCTGGATTCTGTTGTCAGCTCTTATTTGCACAACCTGTCTAACTCAATCCCATCCTCGTCGCCAGTGTTAGATCGGGCGAGTGAGGAGCCAGGAGCCAGGAGCCAGGAGCCAGGAGCCAGGAGCCAGGAGCCAGGAGCCAGGAGCCAGGAGCCAGGAGCCAGGTCAAAGTGAACAACAACTCTTTAATGTACAGTGAGAATCCAGCAATTTTAAAGTAGAACAGCTCTCCTTATATAGCTACTTGCCAAGTGTGTTAGCCAATGATCGAGCTTTTTCCCGCTCTAATTTTCCCTCCAAAATTAGATACATAACAGCAGCTATGGTGGGGGGGGGGGTAGAGGTGAAAAGCCCAAGCAACCATGGAGATGGAGTGACTAGATAGGTCTCTCTTGGAATTCATCTCCATCTCCATCTAAGTTAACCTCATGTTTCCCATGACACAGCTGGCCAATGTAGTTAGTTTAACCCTATGTATGATTGGGGCTATTTAGGCCTAAATCTAATTCCTTGTGGGTTAGCTGAATCAATTTTCTACTTGTTGAAGTTCCCACTTATACATTAAATGACTCAGTGAAACGCATCCTGGAAACAAGGCTACAAGAATCATCAATGAAGCCATCTGAAAAACATGGAAGTTAAAATAGTCGGATTCCAAAGTCTTTCTGCAGGTTAATTGAAGTCCATTAAAAAAAATCCTTTCAGTCCAACCCATATATGTTTCATTTACCAACTTTTTTTCTAATGCTTTCCCTTCCAGATAAATGCAAACTGTTTCCAAGTGGTTTGCAGCTGAAATACAATCCAGTTCTCCAGTTTAAAAAAAAAAGGAAGTCAAGAAACAGTGTGCAAAAATACAACTATTTGCTGCAAAGAGAATGCCCCCCCCCCATTAAGTATTTGAGAAAACCAATTCTGAAAATTTCTGCACAGGGTGGATAGGGATGGGGAAGGAATGCATGCAAAACTGTGCATGAATTTTAGTTCATAGGAGAAGCCACATGGAAATAATTTCTGAATTATATTAAAAAGAAGCCATAGCGATGAAGCCGTAGTGACAAAGGGATTGACAACTGGGACTGTCTGTAAAGTACAGAATTGGAAATGCAAGAAGCCAGATCATGGCAATGGATTTGACTTCCTCCTTGACTTCTCTCTCAGCACGATCCCTCTGCCATGTACAGGTGAAACTCGAAAAATTAGAATATCGTGCAAAAGTTCATTTATTTCAATAATGCAACTTAAAAGGTGAAACTAATATATGAGGTAGACTCATTACATGCAAAGCGAGATAGTTCAAGCCTTGATTTGTCATAATTTTGATGATTATGGCTTACAGCTCATGAAAACCCCAAATTCACAATCTCAGAAAATTAGAATATTACATGAAATCAATAAAAGAAGGATTGTACATAGAACAATATCGGACCTCTGAAAAGTATAAGCATGCATATGTACTCAGTACTTGGTTTGGGCCCCTTTTGCATCAATTACTGCCTCAATGTGGCGTGGCATGGATGCTATCAGCCTGTGGCACTGCTGAGGTGTTATGGAAGACCAGGATGCTTCAATAGCGGCCTTCAGTTCTTCTGCATTGTTCGGTCTCATGTGTCTCATCTTTCTCTTGGCAATGCCCCATAGATTCTCTGTGGGGTTCAGGTCAGGCGAGTTTGCTGGCCAATCAAGCACAGTAATCCCATGGTCATTGAACCAGGTTTTGGTACTTTTGGCAGTGTGGGCAGGTGCCAAGTCCTGCTGGAAAATGAAGTCCGCATCCCCATAAAGCTCGTCTGCAGAAGGAAGCATGAAGTGCTCCAAAATCTCCTGGTAGACGGCTGCGTTGACCCTGGACTTAATGAAGCACAGTGGACCAACACCAGCAGATGACATGGCTCCCCAAATCAACACAGACTGTGGAAACTTCACACTGGACTTCAAGCATCTTGCAGTGTGTGCCTCTCCATTCTTCCTCCAGACTCTGGGTCCTTGGTTTCCAAATGAGATGCAAAAGTTGCTCTCATCAGAAAAGAGGACTTTGGACCACTGAGCAACAGACCAGTTCTTTTTGTCTTTAGCCCAGGTAAAACGCTTCTGACGTTGTTTATTGTTCAGGAGCGGCTTGACAAGAGGAATACGACATTTGAAGGCCATGTCCAGGATCCGTCTGTGTGTGGTGGCTCTTGATGCACTGACTCCAGCCTCAGTCCACTCCTTGTGAAAGTCCCCAACACTTTTGATTGGACTTTTCCTGACAATCCTCTCCAGGCTGCAGTCATCCCTGCTGCTTGTGCACCTTTTTCTTCCACACTTTTCCCTTCCACATAACTTTCTATTAATGTGCATTGATACAGCACTTTGGGAACATCCAACTTCTTTTGCAATTACCTTTTGAGGCTTTCCCTCCTTATGGAGGGTGTCAATGATGGTTTTCTGCACAACTGTCAGGTCAGCAGTCTTTCCCATGATTGTGATTCCTACTGAACCAGACTGAGAGACCATTTAAAGGCTCAGGAACCCTTTGCAGGTGTTATGGCTTAATTATCTGATTAGAGTGGGACACTTTGAGCCTAGAATATTGAACCTTTTCACAATATTCTAATTTTCTGAGATTGTGAATTTGGGGTTTTCATGAGCTGTAAGCCATAATCATCAAAATTATGACAAATCAAGGCTTGAACTATCTCGCTTTGCATGTAATGAGTCTATCTCATATATTAGTTTCACCTTTTAAGTTGCATTACTGAAATAAATGAACTTTTGCACGATATTCTAATTTTTCGAGTTTCACCTGTATGTAATGTAATTGTGGAAAATTGTAGAATGCTGCATTTATTTATGAAGGAAACATGACACTTTTCAGCTTTCAGTGTATTATGTGTCTCTTCAAGGCCTAAAAACCTTGCTTGAGGAATATTAAATGGAGGAATGAAATTGGCAGCTTTGCAAGCATAAAGGCAACAGAACAGGTCATCAAGCAACTAAGGAGATAAAAGCCAACTTTCAAATCCCCTGCAGAGACGGCAAGGCACTGCCTAGGCCTCATCCAGCTGTTACGGACATCTGAAATGAGATCACAATAACAAGATTTCCCATTCACAATCCAGGCTTATCTGCCCCACCCGATTAGTGGACAATCCGATTAGATCCCTAATCAGTCAAGCCTGGTCTGCCAACTACCGGCAATTCTGCTACAGGACGGCTCTAACAGGAATTCACTGAATTGTGCTATCTGTGACACGCCTTACTGCTGGCCAGGAAGTAACTGGGTTTACATCAAGCCATGGTTGGCTTCCAGATGCAGGATAGATCTCTCATATGGGCTTCCCCCTTGCCTGAAATGAATGGAAGCTACTTTTTGTGTGGTGCAACTATTGTATACTCAGACCATGTATAATTCACACTGAATTTTATTATAGATTTTAGTTGTTATTTATTATTTTATACTAGAATTTTTAAGTGTATATATACTGAGTGCTTTTATTTGTTCTGGTCTCTGGTCTAAGACTGTAATAATAAATTGTTGTTGTTGTGTGGTGTGGATGTCATTGTAATTCCTGTGCCTGAGGGTGCTTGGATCAGGGGGAGAATGTGTGAATGACAGAATAGGGGAATGGGAGGTCACCAAAGCAAGGAAACAACTAAGAAATACTACCAAGGATAGCAGTTCCATTTCAGAAATGTTTTAGCCCCTTTTAGATTTACTATTTTTGTTTGTTTTCCTGTGGCAGAGAAGGAAAGTTAACAATCTGTTATTCTACCCATATCCACCAACACACATAGATGCTTTGAAATTTTTATTTTATTTTAATTGAAATATGCACATAGAATAGAATAAAATTCTTTATTGGTCAAGTGTGATTGGACACACAAGGAATTTGTCTTGGTGCATACGCTCTCAGCGTACATAAAAGATACATTCATCAAGAATCATAAGGTACAGAGGACTTCCGGCGGCGACATCATCGTGAACGGGCGAAGAAACGGAGCTGCCGTTTCTGAAACCCAAAACTCTTCATTAGTTGCTCTTTAAGGGCATTCCTGAACTTGGAGGGAGCGGGAAATGAAAGAGGAATTCGCGAAGCCCCCTGGTGTTGCGCTGTTGCCAGGGAGGACGAGCGATCAACCTCTTAAATTGGTGGAGAAGAAGTCGGTCTTTTCGGCGGACAGGAGTGATAGTGCCCACCTAGAATGAAGCAAAGAGTGAAAAGCAATTTCAAGTGACGGGCAGAAAGATCCCCTATAACAAAGATGGTAAGCAGGAGATGCGTGACCGAAGTGGAGGAGGAAAATCGGAGTTATAACAGCGGCGGTACAAAGGAGAAAGGAAAGTGGGGAAATAATACAGTGCGGAAGAGAAGGAACCCATAGAATGACTAAGCAAACATAAGAGACGGAGAAGGAGCGCTTGAAGAAGACGAAGGTAGTGGAAGTCGAGCAGAAGAAACAGCCTGTGGAATTTGTGAGCATAGAAGATTTGTTTGGGCTCTGGATTTATAACAATTTAAACTTAAAAAGATTTGAAAATTGAACGCAGAGACTGAAATACAGGAACTAGAGCGGAAAGAATAGGTGGCGGAATTTGTGAGCATAGAAGATCCGTTTGGACTCTGGATTTATAACAATTTAAATTTAAAAAGACTTGAAAAATGAATGCAGAGAATGAAATACCGGGACTAGTAAAAGTGACACAGATGGACATAGAGGGAAGTGAATATTTTTTTTGAATTAGTGGGGGGGGGGGGGGAGAGCTAATACTTAAAAGCCAATATGTTTAACATTTAAAAGAATTATATATAAGTAATAATATATTTATAAATGTAAATTATATTGTGAAATTATAAGAGGTGGTAAAAGAAAGATAAGGAATTACTGTTAGAGTGATTGACTGGAATCTTGATATGAAATAGTGAATGAGTTGATTATATTTTTGAGACAGATTGACTGAAAAATTGAGTGATTGAATAGATTGGTAATTAGAAAATTAAGAAAGCTAAAAACTGTGATTGATGAAATAAGTATAAGTAAATTGATTTGTACTGTGAATAGGAATTAATTGACCAAGTGGGGCAATTGGGAAATAATATAAATAAGTCATGTGGGGAATAAGTGGTTGTGTGGGGGAAAAAGGAAATATTAAGAAATAATCTAAAAATTTATGTTAAGGTGGGAAAGCTTTACACGAATATTGAAAATGTCTACAACATCCACCATAACAAAAACAGAGAAAAAACCTACAATAAATACGACAGTAATGACTCCTTCCCCACTACAACAAAAAACAATAGATAGTATGGTAGGAAAAGAAAAAGAAAAAGAAAAATTGGAAATGTCACCAAATGTAATACAGACTATGTTTCAAACGATTCAGGAATCACTACTTAGAACACAAGAAAAAATAGCGGAAAATCAGGAAGAAATGGGAATGTTCCATGCAGAGATTAGAAATGAAATAGGAGAAGTTAAGGAGGATATCAAGACCATGAATGATAAAATTGGGGGTATTCAACAATCTATAGTAGAAAATGAACAGAGAATTAGGAAAGCAGAAATGAAAATAGATCATGTAGAGCTAAAAGTAGAAGCAATGGAACAAAAAACTTTACATCTAAATAAAGAAATGTCAGATTCATTAGCCATGCTCGAAATGGAAAAGGCTTCATATTTTCTGTGCTTTCAAAACATACCAGAGGAAAAAGATGAGGATTTTGAAGGAAAAATGGTGGAGATCATCTCAGGAATGACTCAAAAAGACCAAAAGGAAATAAAAGGACAACTGGAGGAAACCTATCGTGTACAAACAAATTATATAAGGAGGCATAGACTGGCGAGAGAAGTCCACGTTAAATTTTCAAAAAGTTCTACCCGGGATGAAATCTACAGGAAATCCAGAGAAGAAATAGTGACCTACAAAGATAAAGAATTTATAATCTTAAAACAGATACCCTGAAGAATAAGAAACCTACGGCAACAATACCAGTTCCTAACATCACTATTGATCAAGTATAAAATAATGTATAGATGGTTGCCAATAGAGGGGATCTTAATTACGTGGGAAGATAAAAAATATAAAATAGACACTCTAGAGAAGGCAAGGGAATAGCACACATTTTAGGTTGGAGGAAGAGCAGGAAAGTAAGGAGGAAACTGACAGTAGAAGTCAAGAAGAAGAGCAAACAGAAAGAATCAAGAAAAAGAAATAAAAAAGAGGAAAGAAAAAGAAAGAGAGGAAAGAGAAGGTGCAAAGGCAAAGACACGGCTGGAAACAAGACACACAAAAAAACAGATACAATAGGCAATGGACGAACCAATTAAACTCTTCTCAGTAAATATTAATGGATTAAATGCTCCAAAGAAAAGGAATCAAATATTTACTAAATTACGAAAATTAGAAGCAGATGTGATATGTCTGCAAGAAGTTCATATCCAAAAAGAACATCAGAAAATTCTAGAAAACCCCAAATTAGGAAGATTATACACATCCCTGACCCGAAAAAAGAAAAAAGGTGTTGCAATTTACATAAAGGAAAAAATACAATCTAAATTAGTTTATGCTGATGAGGAAGGTAGAGTGGTGATGGTAGAATTAGGAATAGGAAGGGAAAAAATGTTAATAGTAGTGATATATGCCCCTAATCAAAAACAACAGGAATTCTTTAAGGACCTACATATAAAAATAGCAGAATTAGAATATGAAGATATCTGTTTAATAGGGGATTATAATGCAATAGTAAACACAAACAAGGATTACAAAACTGACAAAAAAAAACAAAAGAAAAAGGAAATACTTCCAAAAGAATTTTTAATATGGCTGAAGAATTAAATTTGAGAGATGTATGGAGGGAAATGCATGAAGGTGAGGCTCAATACACCTTTTACTCCCACCCACATAATTTGTGGTCAAGACTGGACATGGCCTGCTCCAGCCCAAATGTTGGAGATGTGAGAGTCAGGACGCCACGTATTATCATATATGGTGGACCTGTAAAAAAATTAAGGCATTCTGGGTAAGAATCTGGTGGATAATTCAAGGAGGGGGGAGTGGGGGGGAGTGGGTTGGGGAGGGGGATGGGGAGGGGAGAAAATGTTTTGTATAATTTGTAAAACTTTTTAATAAAAAAAAAAGACTGGACATGGCCTGGATGACTCCAAATATCAAAACAGCGGTAGAAAAAATTGAGATAGGCATTAACCAATGGGCAGATCATAATCCACTATTCATAAACTGGAAAGAGGAAAGGAGGTTCAGGAGATGGACAATGAATCAAAGAATATGTAAAGAAAAAGAATTTAATTTGATGTTAGAAAAGGAAATAAAAATATTCTTTCAGATAAACAAAAAAGAGGAAACTTCCCTACAAAATACATGGATACTTTAAAAGCATACATAAGGGGCCTGGTAATTGCATATACTGGGAAGAAAAATAAAGAGAAGAAACAACAAATAGACAAATTAGAGAAAGACCTAAAACAAATAGAACAAAAATTGCAGAAAGAACCCCAGGATAAAATAACAAAAGAAGAATGGAAAATAACTAAGCATAAACTGAATTTGATAAACCAAAAGGAACTAGCCCAAAAAATAAAAATGGCAAAACAAAATTATTTTGAATACGCAAACAAAACAGGCAGGTGGTTAGCCTATAAATTGAAGGAAGGAATAAAAGAATGATACTGTCAGCGCTCTAAATCATTCTTGCTCCATCGCTGACATGAAAAGGAAAAAAGTTTTGAAGTGGCAGTTTGAAATTTAACAGCTTGGCTTTTCACCCAGTTTCTTCGGGCAGATAACGTCACCTAGGTGATGAAGGGAGGGGGGACATTCCTGTGATTTGAAGCAGCCGGGATGGATGACTGATTAGGAAGATGGCCAATGAGACACTGGGGGTTTGAGGAACGGAAAGGGAGGGGTTTGGGATCAAAGAGTCAGTTTCGGCTACAAATGAGTTCAGGACAGGTTGTTATTTTTTCAATAAATGGAAGATCTCATTAAAGATTTTGTGTTTGAGAATGAAATTTATTTGAGATAACGCCAGAACCTGACAGATACATCAATTGAGAGACGATAAAGGGGAAATCCAATATAATAGAGAGGCCAAAAAAGAAATCATTAAGAAATTTTATGCAAATTTATATAAACAAGAAGAAAAATCTGAAATGCCAAAAATTACAGAAGATCAAAGAGAAACCCTCAACAGGCCAATAACTAAATTAGAATTAGATGAAGTACTGAAAAAGCAAAAAAATAACAAAACACCGGGACCCGACGGGCTACCAGTAGAAGTATATAAAACAATGCAAGGAGTATTGGGAGAAAATATGTTGATGTTATATAATGAAGCCATGGAGAAAGCCAAAATTCCAAAGACATGGACAGAAGCGATAATTACAATTATTCCAAAAGAAGATACAGATCCCCAGCAAATTCAAAATTATAGACCTATCTCATTACTGAACACCGATTACAAAATATTTGCAGCAATTCTGGCCGAAAGAATTAAATTAGTACTAAATACATATATACATCCAGACCAAAATGGATTTCTGCCGGGACGCCAAATAAAAAATAATATGAGAATAATACTTAATACTTTAGAATATTATGAATCACATCCGGAGAAACAGGCTTCGTTGGTTTTCCTTGACGCTCAAAAAGCTTTTGACAACCAAAATTGGAAATTTATGATTAGACAATTACAAAATATGCAAATTGGGGAAAAACTTGGAAAAATTATAGAATTTATACTAACCAATCAGCAAAGATAATTATGAACAACGACATAACAGATAAATTTAACATAACAAAGGGAGTCAGACAAGGCTGCCCACTCTCTCCTTTACTGTATATTCTATCATTGGAAACTCTGCTGAAAAAAATTAGAGAAGATCAAGGAATTGAAGGTTTAAAGATCAATAAAGAAGAATACAAACTTCAGGCCTTTGCTGATGACCTAGTGTTTTTAACAGAAAACCCTATGGAATCTATACCAAATTTTTTTCAAAAAATAGAAGAATTCAGAGAAGTGGCCGGACTAAAAATCAATAAAAGCAAATCAAAATTAATTGTAAAAAATCTTATGAAAAATCAAGAAAAAGAATTAACAGATAGTATACAAATCCAAACAACGAAAAAAATAAAATACCTAGGAATCTGGTTGTCCACAAGAACTTCAGCAATAAAAGAAAATAATTATGATAAACTAATAGAACAAACAAGGAAGGATTTAGAAAAATGGGAAAACTTACACATCTCACTCCTAGGAAGAATTTCGGCCAGTAAAATGACTATACTGCCTAAATTTTTATACCTGTTTCAGGTTACTCCAATAAAAATAGATAAACCGTTTTTGAAAATTTGAATAAAATGACATCTAAATTTATATGGCAAGGGAAAAGGCCACGAATAAAATTTAAGCTGCTTCAGGACACAAAAGATAGAGGAGGAGCTGCACTTCCAGATTGGGAGACATATTACCAAGCAGCAGTATTGTCTTGGGTCAAAGACTGGATAGAATTAAAAAACCCTAGAACTTTAACAATTGAGGGACACGAACTTCAAATTGGCTGGCACTCCTTTATGTGGGACAAAAAATACAAAACACATTCATATTTCAAAAGACATACAATAAGAAACTCATTATTACACATTTTGCTTAATATTAAAAAACAGCATTATATGAAAATACCAAGTTGGTTATCACCGGTAGAATCAATTAGACACCCAAATCTAACAGACAAGACAAAAATAATTAGATACAAAGATCTAATTGACTATCAAGGTAAATTGAAGACAAAACAACAATTGGAGACAGACTTAGATAGGGAAATAGATTGGTGGACTTATACCCAAATACTATCTAAATATAGAGAACACATAAAAATATACGAAATTCAGAAACAAAAACAAGAAATAGACAAAATTATATTAGATTCAGAAAACAAGCTAATTAGCAGAATTTACAAATTTCTTTTACGTTATAAAATGGAAGAAGAGACAGTTAAGGAAATGATGATTAAATGGGCTCAAAACATTAAACATACAATAAATTTGGAAAAATGGGAAAAAATTTGGCAAGTAAATATTTATTATTATTATTATTATTATTATTATTATTATTATTATTATTATT
>WNWU01010517.1:23389-47602 GCA_012654045.1 Ptyas mucosa | reverse complement strand
TTATTATTATTATTATTATTATTATTATTATTATTATTATTATTATTATTATTATTAATTAAATTTATATACCGCCCTACTCCCGAGGGACTCAGGGTGGTAAACAGCCAAAATAAAATACATGTAATACAAATATTAAAAATGTTTAGAATATATTAAATATTATGGCCCCAAACAACAAATTAAAACCAATTTTAAAACCCAATTTAAAATTTAAAACAATTTAAAAGAGGTTAGGCCAGGCCAGCCTGCTGGAAAAAGAACGTTTTAAGGGCACGGCGGAAAGTGCGCAGATCTGGGATGTTCCGTATCTCCGGGGGGAGCTCGTTCCAAATGGTAGGTGCCCCCACAGAGAAGGCTCTCCCCCTGGGGGCCGCCAGCCGACATTGTTTGGCCGACGGCACCCTGAGAAGTACCTCTCTATGGGAGCGTACTGGTCTGTGAGAGGCTACTGGTGGCAGAAGGCGGTCTCGTAGGTAAATATAAAATTAACAAGAGCAGTGGCGTACAAGGAAAACCAACTGAAAATGTTTTATAGGTGGCACATGTCTCCAACCAGACTGGCAAAAATACAGCCCAAAAATAGTCCGATCTGCTGGAAGTGTAAGAAGACACAGGGAACCTTTTATCATCTATGGTGGACATGCCCGGCAGCAAAAAATTTTTGGTCTAATATCAAAAAATGGTTGGAATAAATAACAGAAATACAGATAGATAAAGAACCAGAAATGTTTTTACTAGGAATTTTTAATAAACCATACCCTAAAGACATCAAATATCTCACAATTCACATACTAACAGCTGCAAAAATAATATATGCAAAAAATTGGAAGCAAGAAAGAACGCCAAACGAAACAGATTTAATAGAAAAAATTCTAGAATGCGCTGAAATGGACAGGTTAACCAAAGAAATACAAGAAAGAGAAGAATCAGACTACTACAAAATATGGAATAAATGGTATAATTGGTTAAAAATTAGAAATAAACAAAAAATTTAGAGGGGAAATATTACCGGTATAGAAAATGTTATTAGATTAAGGCAGTGCTTCTCAATTATTTTCTGTCATGCCCCCCTAGGAAGAAGAAAACATTTTTCGCGCCCCCCGCGCGACTGTAAATAGTATCATTATTAAAAAAATAGTATCATTATTAGAAAAAGGTCTGTTCTCCTTGAAAGGGAGGAGCATGCGCAGTCACATGTACAGGCAAAAGGCTCCAGCTCGATGCAAATGTCAGCAGCGGTAGCCCGATTTCTTTAGCAAGTTTGATTAATTGGGGCAGCATTATGTTTCACAGGAGAAGGTCATTGTCAGTCATTTGAGCATCAATTGGGCGCACATCCATCGGGCAACAAAGTAAGTGTGGACGGACGTCCCACACTAAAGATGGCTCCGACAGGCTCGTGTCACAAGGGTTTTGGACAGCCAATCAGATGCTCCCGTTGTTCTCTGATTAAATACAGAGACATAAACACGGGGCTTAGCTTGTTATGACAGTGTTTGCCGAGGTCAAACGCGCCCCCTTTTACGGAGCCTCACGCCCCCCCGGGGGGGCGCGCCCCACTATTTGAGAAGCACTGGATTAAGGAGAGGTGAAGAAATATATAACAAGTAGAATGTCACTTTGAAATAATGCTTAAAAAGGAAACATAATCTCTTTTTGTTTATATGTTGTATAAATGTTTGTTGTGTGTATGTCATGTTATGTTTTTTTTTAATATTTATACTCTAATAAAAATTTATTTTATAAAAAAAAGAATCACAACACCTAATGATAGTCATAGGGAACAAATAAGCAAGTAAATCATATTAGGAAACAGTCAATATAAATCATAAGGATACCAGCGACAAAGTTACAGTCATACAGTCATAAGTGGGAGGAGATGGGTGATAGGAACGATGAAAAGATTAATAGTAATGCAGACTTAGTAAATAGTTTGACAGTGTTGAGGGAATTATTTGTTTAGCAGAGTGATGGCGTTCGGGAAAAAACTGTTCTTGTGTCTAGTTGTTCTTGTGTGCAGTGCTCTATAGCGTCGTTTTGAGGGTAGGAGTTGAAACAGTTTATGTCCAGGATGCGAGGGGTCTGTAAATATTTTCACAGCCCTCTTTTTGACTCGTGCAGTATACAGGTCCTCAATGGAAGGCAGGTTGGTAGTAATTGTTTTTTCTGTAGTTCTAATTATCCTCTTAAGTCTGTGTCTGTCTTATTGAGTTGCAGAATCAAACCAGACAGTTATAGAGGTGCAGATGACAGACTCAATAATTCCTCTGTAGAACTGTATCAGCAGCTCCTTGGGCAGTTTGAGCTTTCTGAGTTGGCGCAGAAAGAACATTCTTTGTTGTGCTTTTTTGATGACGTTTTAGATCTTGCGATATGGTAGAACCTAGAAATTTGAAGGTCTCTACTGTTGATACTGTGTTGTCTAGTATTGTAAGAGGTGGTAGTATGGGAGGGTTTCTCCTAAAGTCCACCACCATTTCTATGGTTTTGAGTGTGTTCAGTTCCAGATTGTTCTGGTTGCACCACGAGGCTAGTTGTTCAACCTCCTGTCTCTATGCTGATTCATCATTGTCTTGAATGAGACCAATCACTGTTGTGTCATCTGCAAACTTCAGTAGTTTAACAGATGGATTGTTAGAGATGCAGTCATTGGTATATCGAGAGAAGTGGAGAGAGCACACAGCCTTGGGGGGGGCCCTGTGCTAATTGTACAGATATCCGATGTGATTCTGCTTAGCTTCACCTGCTGCTTCCTCTCTGTTAGGAAGCTTATGATCCACTTACAAGTGTGTTCAGGTACCACTAGATGGTTTAGCTTAGTTAGAAGAATGTCTGGAATGATGGTGTTGAATGCTGAACTAAAGTCTACAAGGAGGACCCTTGTGTAGGTCTTTGGAGATTCAAGATGTTGTAGGATGTAGTGCAGTGCCATATTAACAGCATCATCTGTTGATCTATTTGCTCAGTATGCAAATTGCAGGGGGTCTAACAGTGGATCTCTGATGGTTTTCAAGTGGGACAGCACTAGCCTTTAAAAGGTTTTCATAACTACAGATGTTAGAGCAACTGGTCTGTAGTCATTCAGTTCCTTGATGGAGGGCTTCTTCGGCACTGGGATGATAGTAGAGCGTTTGCAGCAAGAAGGAACATAGCACATCTCTAGCGATTTATTGAAGATATGGGTGAAGATGGGGGCCAATTGGTCAGCACAGACTTTTAAGCACGAAGGAGTTACCTTGTCTGTGCCTTTGTCTGAGATAGGGTCAGTTGTAGGAGGTTTGGTTGCAGTTGGTGTGTCTGAGATGGGGGTTGTGGAGATAGGTGGCTGTAGTTTCCTTTCAAACCTGCAGTAAAACACATTCAGGTCATCTGCCATTTCATTTCATTTGTTGAGAACTGATTCTTTAGCTTTTCAGAGTAGCTTCTTTTTGGTGCTCTGATCTCCCTTGTTAATACATTTCTGGCCTGATTGTACAGCATTTTATCACCTTTTCTGTAGGCTTCCTCTTTGGTATGACATAGCTGCTTAAGTTTGCCTGTGGACCAAGGTTTGTTGTTACTGTATGTTCGCAAGTTCCTGGTCGGTACACATAGGTCTTCACAGAAGCTGACATATGATGTTACAGTATCTGTGAGTTCATCGAAGTCTGCAGAGGTACTTTTGAAAACATTCCAATCAGTGCAGTCAAGGCAGGCCTGTAGCTTTAACTTTGCCTCCTCAGTCTAGGTCCTCACTGATTTAATTGTTGGTTTTGTGGTTTTAAGTCTTTGCCTGTAAGCAGGTACAAGGTGAATCATGCAATGATCAGTGTCCCACAGCTGCTCGTGGTAAAAACCGATAAGCATCTTTTAGTGTTGTGTAGCAATGATCTAAAGTATTCTTGCCTCTAGTGGGACAATTGACATGCTGAAAGTATTTTGGTAGCTCTTTCCTTAAGTCTGCTTTGTTTAGAGCTCCCAAAATAATGGCCAGTGAATCAGGGTATTTGGCTTCAGCCTCCATAATCTGGTCAGCTAGAGTTTGTAATGCCTTGTTTATACAGGTTTGTGGAGGGACATAAACAGCAATTAGTAGAAATGAGGAGAACTCACATGGACAGTAAAATGGTTTACAGTTGATAAGTAAAGAATTTATATATTATCGTTATATCCTGAGACCAGCTGTTGTTGATATATAAACATAAGCCTCCTCCCTTCTTTTTACCTGATGATTCTGCAATTCTGTCTGCTCTATGTATCTGAAACCCTGGAATTTGCATGCTGTTGTCATCAATATCATCATGTAACCAGGTTTCAATAAAGCATAGGGCAGCTGCGCTGTGAAAATCAGAATTGCATCTGTTTAAAAGGAGTATTTCATCCATCTTGTTAGCAAGTGAACGTAAATTTTTCAGGAAAATTGAAGGCAGAACAGTTCTATTTCCCCTATTCCTTAACCTGTTCAAAATTCCCGCCCTTTTACCTTATCTCCGTTTCCTCTGTTTGTTTGTTTGGTAATCCATAGCTCCAGGGAATTTGCTTCTTCCTGTCTTAGAATCTCCTCCACCTTTGTAAAGACAAGTGTGTGTGTGTGTGAGATCACAGAAAGCTGCTCCTTAAAGAAATGTTGCTTAATTCTTAGCAGATGGTCTCGTGAGTATGAAATCCTTAGTGAATTGCAGAGAATAATAAAAAATAAAGACACCATTAGAGAGCATTTCACGGAGGCAGCCTTCGACGGCGCCATCTTGGATCACATATTCTCCTCCCACATCCCCAACATATTAAGAAACAAAAGCAGAAAATACATCTCATGGTTAATCTGGAACTAAGCCCTGAAATACTTGTGAGGAGGATAATTTGTGGATAGAATGAGCTCTTCAAATATTCATAAAGGTTGTCTTCTATGAGCATTTAAATTAAAATTCCTTCCTAAATTTACTCAACTCTCTTATAAAATCAGTTTGGACCCTGTGCTTTAACAAATATAATATGCCCAAATGGTTAAGTAGCCAAGATCCTGCAATGGTTGTCTAAGTACTTACAACGATTTGTTTAGCAGCCATTCAAAGTTACAACGACAATGAAAAAAGTGACTTACAAGTGGTCCTCCACTTACTACCATTGCTGCATCCCCACGGTCGTGTGATCAATATTCAGGAGCTTGGCAGCTGGCATGTATTTATGATGGTTGCAGCCAATTGCAACCTTCCCAGCCAGCTTCCAAATGGGGGAAGATGGATTGCTTAACAGCCATGTGATTCACTTAACAACTGCAGTGATTTGCCTAACAACCATGGCAAAAAAGATCATAAAATCAGGTGTGACTCACTTAAATAACCACTTTGCTTAGCAGTGGAAATTCTGGTCCCAGTTGTGGTTGTGAATCACAAACCATGGTGGTGCAGTGGTTAGAATGCAGTACTACAGGCTACTTCTGCTGACTGCCAGCTGCCAGCAGTTCGGCAGTTCAATTCTCACTGTCTCAAGGTTAACTCAGCATTCTATCCTTCCGAGGTGGGTAAAATGAGGACCCAGATTGTTGGGGGGCAATATGCTGACTCTGTAAAATGCTTAGAGAAGCCTGTAAAGCACTGTGAAGTGGTATATAAGTCTAAGCACTATTGCTATTACCTGTACTGTAACATGTTAATCACCATATCGAAAACATGGAACCAGGACTTCCAGCTGTACTTCCGGTGCTATCAGAGGTGAGGACCGCGAGCTCCGCAGCCCCACTTCGAGCTCTCCACATCTGAGGTCTCCGAAAGGAGTGCTAGCCACCCTGTAGAGGAGGTGAAGTAAAGGGGGGCACCTTGCAGGTCGAGGAGAGCTGCAACTCTCCTCCCTGACTTGGAAAATCCCTCTCATCCGAAGACAAGGAGCAGTGGCAGTCAACATGGCTGCCATGAAGGTGGGGACAGCCAGAACACCTAAAAAAGTGCAGGAGTGAAGAGAACAGTGAACAGAAATTGTTTCTGGGTCAGATGATTCTTCTTCTACTTTAAAATTAACCCCAAGGAAAATAAAAAATCTGTGATAAGAGAGTCTAAAAAGATAATTGTTTAAGCTGCGAAAATAACCAATTCTGAGATCTATGTTGAAAAATAAGTTGAGAGCACCATCTACTGAAGAAAGGAAGAGTGACTCCTAGACTCCTGAAAATTTACAGAGGAGAAAAGTAATACCTGATATTACTTCGGCTGTGAATTTTAACTGTTTATTGCCTTATGCTTACCAGAGGTGGAAATAAGAAAGACATTTTATAAAAGAGACTCTGGGAAGCTAGAATAAAAGACTAAAACCACAGAGCAGACTTAAAGAACTTGGAAAATACCTTGGACTATTGGAGTATTGAGTAAATGCTGAAACTGGCTCATTTAAATAATTGACTTGATATTATGGATTCAATTGATGGTATAGGTGAGAAAATGGAAAACATACTGCAAAGAACAATGAACAAAGATCAAACTGCCCATGAACTGGTGGAAACAACAGAAAGTCTAGATGAAATGGATTACTCAAGCCAGCAAACTGAATAAGAACAGGGAAAAAATATGGATCAGGAAAACTAGCAAATGAAGCAACAGCTCGACGAAGAGGAAGACCAGATAAATGGCAAGCAAAAGGAGCGGAGAGAACAGATGGATTGTTCACATCAACAAATAAATCAAGGACTGGAGCAAAAAATAGGACTGACAAACCAGCTGATAAAGGGAGAAAAACCAAAGAAAACAAAACAGACAAATCAACAACTGGAGAGACAGGAAGATACCTTTGATAAGGAGATTGGGACATGGGCAGACATCTGGGAGAATTGGCAGTATAAGATCATAACTTTGAACAGTCACCAAGTAACAGTCAATGATGAGGACAAACTGTAGTCCAGAAGTAACTCTTACTTCTAGGCCAGACATGGAGTGAAAATGGCCAGCATGTCAAGACCTTCTCTGGAGGATTTACTGTTGTTTGAAGAAGGGACTGGATACTTTTTTTTTTCTGGACAAGGCCTCAGAGCTGCCTCTAATTAAAGGAACCCTCTATGAGATTCCTATTTAACTCAGTGACTGTTTCCTGGGACAAGGGAGAATTTCCTTTCTGGCTAAGATCAAACCATTATGTTGTTCTACTTTTTCACGTCAATGTTTTCCATAGCATTTGAAAAGGATACCAGGCATCTCACCGACTTTACAGGCTCCATTTGTACTCCAATCTTTCTTCATCCATTCTGATGTTCTTTCTTCTCTTCACTGCACACGCTCCTGAGAAGCTCCCTCTAAGTTGCAGCATCCAAATGCAAGCCACTTCTTTGCATCACTGAACTCCCCGGTGCAAACCTTAACCAATTCTATCCCACAGTCTGCTTTGGCTCAGGAGTCCTTCCGTTTATGTTCTTTTGTTGTTGTTGTTGAAACTCCAGTTAAATTACAGAATTTGGCTATTTGCCTGACCCTTTCAGGCAATTAATTATATCCAAGGTTATCTTTATGAAAAATAGCAAAAATAAAATATCATCATGCCTGTAAGAGAAAACTATAAGACACTTGCAAAACCAGCCCAATATGGTGTGGTTTTCTTCAACGTGGTGCCCTCCAGATGTGTTGGATTTTATTTGTCAGGTAAAACCAAAACATCTGGAGGTCACTTCACTTGGGTTGGGGGCTGAAGGGTTGAATTCAGGCTTACTGTGTCTAATTTTCACATATATAGCTTTTTTCTTTTTTAAATCAAACCGTTTCAAACTTGGAACACCCTGTTTTGAGTTCCAAACAATTCACTTTCAAAATGAGACGTCTCTGTCATTTAGCGATGGTTTCAAAGGAAGGTGAAAAATTCCCCTAGACTCAATTTACAAGTGGAGACCCCACAATCTGCTTGAGCCAAGTTTATTTAAACAGTGCTGGGGAAAGTCCACCAAAGGTGGGCACAAACCACCTTTATATACTCATGTAATAAATGCTGACCAATAATGATGCCAAATTACCATCATAATAGGGGTTAGATTTTTTTTGTTTATGAAGAGATAAGGAAAATAATAAGGTGGAGGTCGATACTGATCAGTTTTTGTGATTAATTCCTTTCTGGTTTCCATCTAAAAATACTGTACCTTAGCTGATTTAAGATATCTTTTCAAAAAATAGTTTATTTGTACATTTTCATTTAACGTACATAAGTGCTTTGTGAACAGTGTATTGTCTGGGTCGATTGCTTATATAATAATGTTTTTCTAGTTCCTAATTTCTACCTCTATTATCCAACCATTTATAAAACAAATCCCATATTTGGAAGTACTTTGTATCTTCCTTTTCTTTTATCTTTAATGTCAGTCTATCCATTTCTGTCCAATCTAATATTTTTTAAATTACATCTTCTCTGTGTTTCTTCATTCTTCCAATACTGTGCAAATACAATTCTTGCTGCTGTCAAAACATGCAATATTAAATACAAATTCCCCTTATTATATTTTTCTGGTACTATACCTAACAAAAATATTTCTGGTTTATAATCTATATGCAGCTTTAACATTTTTTTCTAACCATGTATGTATTTTTATCCAATATTTCTTTGCTTTCACACATGTCCACCACATGTGATAGTACATGCCCTGTGTCTGATTACATTTCCAACATTTGGCGGACATGTTTTTAAACATCTTTGCTAATCTTGCTGGTGGTAAGTGCCACCTATGAAACATTTTATATAGGTTTTCCTTATAGGTAGTTGCCATTGTCATCTTATAGTTTCTTTCCCAGAGTTTTTGCCATTTATCTAATTCTATGGTATATCCAAAATTTTTTGCCCATGCTATCATTGTCTCTTTTACCTGTTCGTCTTCCATTTTTAAGCTTAATAGGCAGTTATATAGTTTCTTATTAGCTTTTCATCTGCTCCTAACATTATTTGATCAAATGTTGTTTGCTCTTTGTAAAAGCCATAGGCCTTAACATCTTTCTCATATCTCGACTGTATTTGCATATGTGGCCACCATGATAGGTCCACACCTTCATTTTGTAACTCTTGTTTTGTTTTAAGTTCCCCTTCTGCATTCAAAATGTCTTTATATGTTAAGATTTTTTACAGATTCACTACATTTGGATATGTAAATGCTTCCATAGTTGAGAGCCAAACTGGTAATTTTATATACATTTTTGTTTTCACCTTTTCTCATACTAAAAGTACAGCATTTCTTATACGATGTCTTTGGAAGTATTTATGAGTCTTATTTTTGTCATACCATAAGAAAGTGTGCCATCCTAATTGGAGATCATGTCCTTCCAGCAACAGTAGTCTTCTGTGTCTGAGAGTTATCCATTCTCTCACCCATGGTGGATGACTCTTGATAGTAGAGCTCCCAATCTGGTAATCCAAACCCCCATTGCTTTTTTTTATTCTTGCAACGTTTTCAGTCGTATTCTTACTTTTTTCCCTTGCCAAACAAATTTCAAAATTATTGTATTCAGCTCATCAAAGAATTTTTCCCCTATTTTTATGGGGATTGTTTGCAATAAAAAAAGTAGCTTCAGCAAGATATTCATTTTTATAGTTGCAATCCTTCCTACCATTGATAATTGCAGATTTTTTCATTTCTCCAAATCTGCTTTAATTTGTTGTAGTAGTCT
The DNA here is from genome assembly GCA_012654045.1 of Ptyas mucosa. NCBI lineage: Eukaryota > Metazoa > Chordata > Lepidosauria > Squamata > Colubridae > Ptyas > Ptyas mucosa. The sequence continues at coordinate 38,000 of WNWU01010517.1, read as the reverse complement.
TATATAATTATCTTCTTTAATTGTTACACATCTTGCTGTCAGGGTTCCGACCGATGCTCTAATTAAATCATGAGCCTCAAGCCAAGCTTCAAAAGAAATCCAGTTATTTATTAGGAGCTTCATGTTGGCATGAACCAAGTGAAGCCAACTCTGACCTCACTTAATTCGTGCCTTGGCTCTGACCCTGTTTCCCCCTCCTCCCAAGGTGTGTCATCAGTCACATTCCCCAACGAAGCAATTTCGCGGGTTGTAGAAGTCACTCCCTCCGGTCACTGCGGGTCACCCTGGAGTTGACCTTGACATTGCCGGCTGGAATGTGCTTTGTTTTGACTGAAATGCAAGTTCCTCAATGCAGCTGCAAGGCTCGATTCCCCATCCCCCTGCCTATCGCAACTCAAGACCAGGTCAGGAATGCTTCTCGAGTTGACAATATTCCCAAGTATTTTACTTTCTTAACTATCTGAAGGTCTAGTTTTTTTGTCAATTCCCCTTTCTGTTTTTTTGTAAGATTTTTAACTATTATTTTAGTTTTATCTTTATTTTCAGTCCCGCAATGTCTCCATATTCTTCTATTTTTCCCATTAATTTAGGGCCAGATTCCATTGGTTCTTCTAAAATGAATACTAGATCATCTGCAAATGCTTGTAGTTTGTATTTTTCCTTTTTTATTTCCATACCTTTTATTTCTGGATCTTGTCTAACATTTCTATTTAACACTTCCAATGTTAATATAAACAGTAATGGGGAGAGTGTCAGTTTGGAAGCCATATTAGGCCGGAAGCTTCCATGCTGCCACCTTCTCATGTGTGGGAAAGTAGGAGGGGGGATTTAGTAGAGGGGTTGTCTTTAGATATAATAGCATTCTTCCTGTTGGTCAAGGTCTGGCTGATCCTGCAACTGGAGAAGGAGTGGTTGGAGTGATGTCTCGAGATGGGACAGATGGTGATTGGAGCATGTCATCAACTGAGGAGGGAGGGGATGGTTTTGGGGGTTTTGATTTACTGAGGGAAAACCCAGACCTCTCAGATTTGGGTTTTCCCAGAGGTGCCAGTTTACCTATTCTAGTAAATAGAACTTTAAAAAATGCTTGCTTCAGAGTTTTTACTTGGAGTTGGGGTTTTTTTCTGGAACGCTGTCATTAACCCAAATCTCCTTAAAGCATAATGGCACCCCGAAAGGGGGCTGTCAGGGGTGCTGAGCCCCAGCATCTACCTAAACCTCGGGTGGTGCGAAGACTCAGTGAAAATGGAGGAGAAAGAAGAGATCGCAGAGGGGGCCGTGGGGACGGATACTCAAGGATTTACTGACACCCTGTTTTCTCCTTCTGAAGAAACAGTGCAATCCATTGAGGCTGCAGAGGAGGCCTGGAGGGTAGGCACTCGGCCCAAGGAGTCGGATTCCTGGAAAAGTTGCCAGTCTGATCCAACTCCAGAAAGGGGACCAGAGGAGAGACTGCCTGTATATCGTGATGCTCCCAGCCCAATGAAGCCGCCCCCTGAGCCAGAGTGGAGAGGGGGGACAGCTTTGGGATCCGGAGAGTCCCGGGACTGGAACCTGTTGCCCACATCGCGAAGCCAATCATTAACCGGGCTCCCTGAGCGTTTTGAACAGATGGAAGTGGGAAGTTACGCACCACCCTCCCAACCTCCTCAAGTGAGATGGAGTTTAGCGCAACCTACGTTCACCTTCCCTGATCCAGGACCTGGCAGAGGAATTAGCAGGGTGCAGGCACCTCTCTATGCAGCCAGAGATGGAACAAGGAGCGGCTCAGCGCAGCATGGCCATCCCGCAGCTGGGAGACATCAGACGCAGCCGGCATGGGGAATGAAAGCCGATGTAGAGGACTATGTTAAAAGCTGCACCACCTGTGCCACCATGAAGTCCAGACCAGGGAAGGCCCCTTGGCTTCTCCAGACCGTGGCTGAACCCACAAAACCCTGGGAGGAGATTGCAATGGACTTTATAGTCAAACTCCCTGACAGCAGAGGGAACAAGGTGATTTGGATTGTCATTGATTTATTCTACAAACAAGCACACTTCACTATCTGCAACGGACTACCCTTGGCCAATAAGCTGGCAAAACTTTTCATGAAGCATATCTACAGACTACATGGGGTTCCAAGGAGAATAATATCAGATCGTGGGGTCCAGTTTACTGCTAAGTTCTGGAAGGAGTTCCTGCGGTCCATTGGGTCGTCCCAGGGGCTTAGCTCAGCTTTCCACCCTTTGATTAACGGATCCGCTGAAAAATTGAATGCAATGGTGGAACAATACATTAGATGTTATGTAAATTATCAACAAGAAAACTGGGTGAAGTTATTACCGTTCGCAGAAGTCGCTTATAATAATGCAGTACACAGTAGTACAGGGTTGACTCCTTTTCAAATAACGACGGGCATGGATTTTGTGCCGATGCCTGAGTTGCCTAGAGAGCCACCCACTTCCATGTCCCTAACAGAATGGATGACCTCATTAAAAAAAGGTTGGGAGAATACTAAGAAAACTTTAGTTGAATCAGCGGAAAAATATAAGGCCCAGGCCGACAAACGCCAGTCTCTCCAACCACCTTTCCAAATAGGAGATAAGGTGTATTTGTCAACCAAATACCTAAGATTGAGGTTACCTAGCAAGAAATTTGGACCCAAATTCATAGGTCCCTTCCCTATAGTGAAAGTGGTTAACCCAGTGACTGTCCAACGTAGCCTCCCTTGCATATTAGGGAAAGTGCACCCAGTTTTTCACAGTAGCTTATTGAAACCAGCAAGAGGATCTAACTTAAGGCCCTTACCAGCTGCTCCCCCCCTCCTTTGGTAATACAAGGGGAGACTCATTATGAAGTTAAGAAGATCCTTGACTCTAGACTATACAGGGGTCGGTTACAGTATTTAGTACACTGGAAAGGGTACCCGTTGTCTGAAACTACTTGGGTGAAAAGTTGGGATGTGAATGCTGATACTCTAGTAAAGCAATTTCATAAATTCCCTGAGAAACCAAAGGGTCCTCCTGGAGGGGGGGGAGAGGGGGTTAAGAGGTTATGTACAAGGCGTAAACCCCTTCTTTTGTGTTTTGTCTGTTTTATTTTTCAGGGTGTGTTTTTTTCTGCAGGGTGGGACGCCTGATAGCTTTGGAAGCCATATTAGGCCGGAAGCTTCCATGCTGCCACTTTCTAATGTGTGGGAAAGTAGGAGGGGGGATTTAGTAGAAGGGTTGTCTTTAGACATAATAGCATTCTTCCTGTTGGTCAAGGTCAGGCCGATCCTGCATCTGGAGAAGGAGTGGTCGAAGTGATGTTTTTACTTGGAGTTGGGGTTTTTTTCTAAAATGCTGGCAGAGAGTGGACATCCCTGTCTTGTGCCTTATTTATATTAAAATTCTCCGTATAGTCCCCATTGACTATTACTTTTGCTGTTTGCTTATAATATATTGTCTTGATCATGTTTATAAAATTTTCACCAAAATCCATATATTCTAACTGCTGTATCATGAATTGCCAATTTACATTGTCAAAAGCTTTCTGTGCGTCTAAAAAGATCAACACCATTTGCTGTCCCGAGTGTGTTTCATAGTATTCCAATGTGTCTAAAATGAAACTTACGTTGTTTTTGATTTGTCTTTTTGGTAGGAATCCATTTTGGTCTGGGTGTATAAATTCAGAAGTGGGATTCAGCTGGTTCGGGCGAAACAGTTGTTAAATTTTTGTGCAGTTCGGAGAACTGGCTAATCGCACCACTAGCTGGCGCCGCCCACCCCACCCGCTCCTCCCTGCCCCTCCCAGTCACTCCTTATCTCGCCTTGCCCACCTTGGCCACGACATAGCACCTGCTGCTCTCTGGCTCCCTCACTCGCTAGCTTGCCGCGACCATGTTGCCCCCACGGCCCAGCCCACTTGCCTGCCTTTGCCCCAGCCTCCCACATGGCCCAGCTCCCTGCCGAGCCTTCTTTCACCATTCTCCACTGCCTCCCATGCGGCCCAGCTACCTGCCTGCCTGGTGGGACTTCCTTTGCCTCTTTGCCGGCGTGAATGGCCTGCAGCCGCTGTCTCTTTGCTGGCCTGAACCGAGGCGGCAGTGGCTGCCTCGTTGCTGTTGCTGCACAAAGGTAAGTTTAAGGCTCCAGCCATCGCCACTGCCGCTTCGGCCCACCTACGCCACTCCACCTTGCCATGGGTGACATTGAGTTGGCCACGCCCACTCAGTCACATGACCCCCCCCAGGCATGCCCACCCAGTCATTAGGAAGAACCGGTTGTTAAATTAGTTGAATCCCACCACTGGTTGTGGTCAGCCTATATGTTAGTTTCTATCTCTATCTCTTGTACGTTTGTTCTTAGTTCAGGTGTCATCCAGATCATATCAATTCTTGATCATGATTTGTGTCTATTTGAGTAAAATGTGTATTGATTTTTCCCTGGGTTCATTTCTCTCCATAAGTCCTGTATACAAGTTTCTTCTACTATTTGAAAAAATGCCTTAGGGAGTATCCTTCTTGCTTTCCCCCCCATCTTACTACTTCTATAGTCTAGTTTTGCATCCACTACTGCATTAAAATCTCCTACAACACAAATGTTTTCATATTCCATTTCCAATATATTCTTATACAGTGTTTGGTAAAATTCTTCTTGCTTATTATTTGGCGCATATATTGCTATCATAAGTATCTTTTTTTGGTTCATTACCATCTCCACCATTAAAATTCTTCCCTCTTCATCTGTGTATATTTCTTTGGAGTTTATTGTATCTTTGATATACAGAGCCACCGCTCTCTTCTTTTGTTGTGCTGATGCAAAATAGAACTTCCCAATTTTGGGGCACTCCAATAATTTACTGTGTTGCTTTTTTATGTGAGTCTCTTGAAGAAAATTATATCTGCTTTTAATTTTTGTAGTCGTGTAAATTTCCCCCCCTTTTTATGGGGGAATTCAATCCATTTATGTTTATTGACAACATCTCATTTACCCCCCTCCATCTCATTTACTTGTATATAGGTCTTATTCTCCTAGTTGTTCTTATTTGTCTTTGGTCTTTTGCTCTCGCTCCTTCTTGTATTGCTTTCTCTGCCTCTACTTCTTGTTGTGCATTCCTCTCTTCTCCTGTCAGTTCCTCTTGTCTTTGAACTTTGGATTCTTCTCTTATTTCTTGACCCTCATTTGGAAAAATATAGTTATCATAAAATTCTAAAGTCTTGTTGAATGAGTCCAGTCTGTATCTTTTACGATCCCAGTTCACTAGTATTCTCTCTGGCACCAACCATCTAAAGTTTACTCTTTTAATCAGTTTAACAGTCAAAAATTTATATTGTTTTTGTAAATCTCTGACCCTCCTAGGAATCTGTTTCAGAACCACAATTTATTTCCCTCTATACTGCAATGGATCATCTCTTACCCTGATTTAAGATATCTTGTGAGCCAGCATTTGCAAAAGCCTAAACAAGAATCTTACTTGAGTTTAAGGGGATTGTTAGTTTGACAGACTTGCTTCAGGTATTTGCTTTCATTCCCTCACAACCTCAGCAGGACACGTTTCTCTCAATTTGTGATAGTTAGAAGCTCAGAAGACTTTCAAACTGATTGAAACAGCCCGGAGAAGTTCACAAAAATGGTGCTGAACTGGCGGGTGATTTCGAAAGATTTTGCACAAGCCTGCAGGGAAGATTTTGGGACCCCTTTAGGGAAGCAGTTAGCACTCAGGTCCATTTATCTTGCTCTGTTTCTGAGGATAAAAGAAGGGAGAGACTAAAGGTGTATTGCTTTGAATTCTTTGGAAGAAAGCAAAATAAAATGATAAAATAGAAAAGTAAATCTAAGGTTTCCTTTAGGAGTTGAGGATTCTCCGGCTGAATTTTTTAAAGAAAGTGAAATCCTGCTCTTTAAATGGCCTTATGAGGAAAGGAATTGCTGGCTCCACTCCTTATAAAGATCCCAGAACATATTAAGGGTGAAAACGTTGTTAATTTACCCCACTGTAGAGGGGAAGGAGATGAGAGTGAGAAATTTTCCTACCTCTTCCTGTTTTCCCAGATTTTAAGCGAGATATTCAAACTTCAGCTTTAAACATTTAATTATGTTACAACTCTCAGAAAGAAGAGAGGGAGGATGCGCGCAAGAGAGAGGGAAGGGAGAGAAAAATACAGAGATGATTGGTTCAACACAGAGAGAGAGAGACAAAAGGTGAAACCTTTTTATTAGACCAACTTGTGTTGGTGAGAGAGCGTGCAAGCCATCGAGCATTTGGAAAGATTTAGCATTTAGTCACTGGCTTTAACTAAGCACATTTGGACAGACATTGAAAAAATAAACCCAGAAATGAAGAGTTAGCTTTCAGAAAGAACAAAAATGGAACAGACCTTTTCTTAAATAATAATAATAATAATTACTTTTTTTTTAAATGACAAAATTAATAAATTGCTATACAAACAAATTCAGAAAGAAAAATTCCCCAGGTAGGGGAAAAACACTCAGACCTTCCAAAGTCAGCCAGTTAAAGCACATTCAGAACAAAACAAACACAAGTTTTCCCCCCACAAAAAACAGGGGGAAGGCGAAGAGAAAGAAGGAGGAAGAAATCACCCATTACACACAGCAGCTGGTATTTACACACGGAGGAAGGGAAGGAACTAAAGAGTGAAAGGGAAAAAAATATTGAAAAAGAGAAGGAGGAGGAGGAAAAGGAGAAACTAAAGATATAAGGTGGGGAAATATTTACTTTACATATTTGGGCCCTGAATGAGATTCATGTGGCAATCTAACTTGGATTAAATTCAGCATTGATCCTTCTGCCACATGCCAACCTTACTAATAACCCAGGCAAGGGTAAACTGGACAGAGAGACGTTCTGTGCCCACATGGAGTAGTACCACTACCACGTGGTTGACATTCGCTGGCACCAGCACACATATACCTGATTAAATCTCTATAAATACTATATTTTGAGCATGGATGTTCTTCTGTTTATTGCAAAAATGCTTACCCTTTAAAGCTAGGTCAGCCCTGTTTAAAAACTTGGCTTTTCTTTCTTTCTGCCTCAGATGTACACTGCAATTGGAAGGCCGTTCTGTCCAACTACAGAGACATTTTTCAAACTTTAACCCTGCAAAGGGGAACAGGATTCTCTAATGGGGAGTTTTCAGCACGATCTGTGCCACATCAAACTACATTCACCAGGATGCTTTGCACAAAAAGCAAGAAGCTAATCCGAAACCAGTTGAAAGTCAGAATAGGAATGTGTGTTTAAGCAAAACATGGAAAAAAAACATTCTTCTATCTAGAAAATGGGGCAAACTAAATAACTAGTCAGCTTGAAATGCCCAGAGGATTCTGTCCTTGAAAGATGCATGGATTACAAGAGACAGTTAATGTTTTAAAAGACTACCAGGGAAGTCTTTTAAAACTCCTGATGCTCTGGATACTCAGATGATCCCCCCCCCCCCCTTTGTCATTTAAAAATATAAAACAGTTTGCGGAAATGTGGCAGATCTTTCTTCTGGTTCAGCTTGGGAGACCCTGAAATGGTTTGGGAATAGATCTGTATGTCTGTCCAGGATATATTGATACATTCCTCACATAATAGTGGGATAGTTTATGTTCTTACATTATTTGTACACTACAAGCTTACTTTTTGCATAAATAGGGGTGGGTGGGTGGGTTACAGGCTTTTTTTTAGTATAATCCATTGCTAGATGAATTGGCACATGCCCTGTCCAAAAACTCTTATGCTCTTATGCTGCCTCTATACATATCAACGGGATCCAGGCTAAACAACACACATTTCTTTCCCTTGCTTTCTCTGGAATCCTGTGGCTAAACTGGTTTCTAAACAAGGCTGACTTTGGCCAAGCGCTTTTGCAAAGGGTCTTGCCAAGTGTTTTAAACCCAGATTCTCTCTTTCAAGTTAAATATCCCCACAAATCTCTGCACACTTGAGGGCCTCAAGCCCTTCTGTTTCTTGAAAGCATCACATAAGAGGAAAAGAGGGAGGAGGGGAGAGAAAATATTTTAATTAGGAGATGAATATATATTTCTCTTTGTTAAAAAAAATAATAAAATCCCCCTTTGGATCGAGGGTGGTCTTCTGGATGCAAAAAAAGAACAACACAAGAAGGCAGAAACTGATATTTTTTTCTGGTCTAGAGTGAATCATATTTAGACTACAATCAATGGAACTATTTTAACCAGTTCCAACCCTGTGTTTTTAAATATATTTCAGAGACAGCTGGAATTTCACTACAACTCCTGATTTGGAAAGGTGCTCTTTGACCACAACTGACGGCTTTTGAGTTTCACGTCATTCCTAAATCAAGGAATGCGAGCTGCACTGGCTCCCGGTGGTCTTCTGGGTGCGCTTCAAGGTCCTGGTTACCACCTTTAGAGCGCTCCATGGCTTAGGACCTGGTTATCTATGGGACCACCTACTACCACAAACAGCCTCCCACCGGCCGGTACGCTCCCATAGAGAGGGGCTCCTCCGGGTGCCATCAGCCGAACAATGTCCGCTGGCAGCCCCCAGGAGGAGGGCCTTCTCTGTGGGGGCACCTACTATCTGGAACGAGCTCCCCCCAGAGATACGGAGGATCCTGGATCTGCGTACTTTCCGCCGTGCTGTTAAGACCCTCCTATTCCAGCAAGCTGGCCTGGCCTAATTTTCTCCCCTTTTCTTTTAAATATTTTTTAAATTTTCTAAAGTGAAATTTTAATTCGTTTTTAAATTATTGGGATTTTTAACTGTTGCGGGCTAAATTGTTTAATTTGGTTTTAATTATATTTTAACTTTTGTATTTATGTATTTTATCTTGTGCCTGTTCACCGCCCTGAGTCGTTCGGGAGTAGGGCGGTATATAAATCTAATTAAATGAAAAAAATGAAAAGGAAGCAACTATCTATTCACATGTTACAAGAGGTGCATATTAGGCTTTTCCTCTCTGTTAAGTGTATGAGTTTTACACTGCATTGGATTATGTTGTCGATAAATATTTACATTAAATGGTGGGTGGGGGAGAGGGAGCTTTTAAAGCTGCTGTCTCATCATTTGGGGCACTAATTTTAGTTGACCGCAATGTTTTTAATGGATTCATAAATTACATGTTATATCTTATGTTATATCTATTACCCCAGTGTTTCTCAACCTCGGCCATTTTAAGACATGTGGACTTCAAGCAAAACTGGCTGGGGAATTCTGGGGAGTCCACATCTGTTAAAGTTGCTCAGGTTGAGAAACATTGCTTTACCCTATCCCTGTCTGGTTTTTCTGGGTTAATTATTCTGTAGATGAAGCTTTTTCTGTGTGATGTTATCCACCTTTCTTGGCTGGGAGAAGGGTGTTCCAAAGTTAAGGCTGAATCATGGCTTGCGTCAGAGAGTGACAATGTTACCCTAGTTCCACAAAAGGGGTAAGGGCTGACCTCTTCAAAAAGCCACCATTTTGAGATGTCTAGACATCCATCTCCAGTAGGTGCAGGGCAGAATGATCAAGAGTAACTCCAGGACCATGCTTCACAGGGGGATTCTTGCATGCTGGAGACATAATTGGGTATCTTTACAAGAGGGAGACTTCAAACAAATGCTCCCAGGCAGGGTTGGCAAAGAGGAACATTAATGGAATTACCACAGGAACATGTTCCCTCACTCATGAGTTGGAAACATGAAGGTTTATCTTTAAAGCACACATAAGAAACTCCTGCAATCATTTTAGGCAGATGGTATTTTCAAGGGTACCCATAACTTTTTTAGCTTCTTTTCAGAGTTTTGTCAAAGAAACTCAAATTTGCTAATGAGGGAGAGGAGAAGGACACCAATCATGTCAGACCAACATTATTCTGTTACACATCTGCAGTTATGCAAGAGAAACCATGTCTCTGGTAGCTTCATTCCAGCTTAAGTATCACAGCTGTTTTCTTTTCACTGCCTCCTAGAAATTCACAGCCTTGGCCCCATGCAATAAAGCTTGATAAAGTTTTCCTCATATTGATGGGACAAATTCATGAAGGACTGGGGAGCCGTATTAGGAATGCCGTCATCACGATGTGTACCACCCATTGGGCCCACATCTTGGTTTAGAAAATTTAGAGCCACTCTCTTGACCATTTTATAGAATGTCAGCATAAACATGGACTGCTTCCTGTGGAAAACCCTGCTCCAAGTTGGTGAATCAGTTCCTATTGGCAAGATTAATAGAGCTCATTAAATCAGGGAGTGGGAATTTTTCTTGGGCCCCAGGGCTACATTTAATATTTTTGAGGTGCTTAGGAGCTGGAATGTGCAGGACAATTAGCAAATTTTTGGTCAGTTTGGGGAATAGCTTGGTTTTTCCAACTCTGCTAACCCTAACAGGATTACACTAGGGTTTCTCTGCATTTTCTGTTGAAGAAAGATAGAAAATTGCACTAAACAATTTTCAGCAATATTTTCAGAGGAACTTCAGAATGCAATTGGAGCTACGTGTGACTCTAATGCTCCAGATAATTCATCCCAGCACTAAACCAGTTATTCATCATTTAAAGAGTGGGGTTTTTTGCCTCCAGAGAGGAAAATCTCTGGAGAAGAAGGAGCTGCAGAGTGGCTTCATCTATAGAAAATGTCCTGCTAATTTTTGACATGTGCAAAACATAGGCTAAGGGTAAAGTTCCTTTGAAATGAACAAAGTTCCCTAAAAGGACTTTTGCTTTGTTAAACTCCCTTGATCCAAAACTAAAAGCATTCCCCCATTTTGTTTGGTTTTTTTCTTCTTAATATTGTAAACTTGAGAAAAAAAAAAAAAAACCTGAAGGGGAATGGGAGAGTAAGGGAAAAGAAAGATATGTCAATTTAAAAAAAGAATGATTTTTTATAAAGAAAATTTTGTGAAAAGTTGTTTTAGCAAATACGCCACAGACTACAATAAACCACCTACATTGAAACAATACACAGATCAATACCCAAAATGGAGAGTCGAGGGGATTTCAACATGTTTGTAGGATTTGTTTTTCATCTTTGCAATGCAGTTAATTTTTTTTTTAGAACAGTTGCTTTTGTTGGTTTGTGTGTGATATTGGATACGTTTTGTAAAAAAGATCAAAAAATCTAAGTTTTTTTTGTTCTTTCTTTTCTGGAGTTTGATCTCTTATGCAGAGATGATGGAATGAAGACTTTATAAAAAAAGAAAAATAAGAAAAGTATGAACATATATACACACAAAAAAGAAAATTACGAAGCTGAATGGTTCTGAAGTCATTGCTGCATTTACCCCCCTCCAAGATATTCCTAAAATTAATATGAAACAATTAATAAAACAAAAACAGTTCATGGCAAATGGAAAGATGAATCTGAACTCATGGATATCTCTTGAAAGTGTCTAAACTCTAAGGCATCATTTAAAAATAACACTTTCCAAAGCAATGTGGAAAAATAGTCAGTTCACAGATGGTAAGCCTTTGAGAAGAAGTCATATCTAGACTATGTCTCTTGCTGTCCAGCAGTGGTGAAATGTAAAATTTGTTACTACCGGTTCTGTGGGCGTGGCTTGGTGGGGGGGGGGTAATATGACTGAGTGGGTGTGGCCAACTTTTTTTAAAAAAAACTTTTAAAAGCATTTTTTCTACAACCTCTTCGGCTGAAGAGGTTGTAAAAAAAATGCTTTTAAAAGCCTCTGACGATCCCAGCTGAGTTGCCTGATCGGCAGAGGCTTCCTTTTTTGTTTTTTAAAGCCTCTGATGATCCCAGCTGACTTGCCTGATTGGCAGAAGCTTTTTTTTAAAAAAACATTTTTTCTATAACCTCTTCGGCCGAAGAGGTTGTAGAAAAAATGCTTTTAAAAATAAAAAAAAGCCTCTGATGATTGCGCGGCTCAGCTGGGCATGGGGGGGGCAGGGATTTTTGCTACCGGTTCTCCGAACCACCCGCTTCCATCGCTACCGGATTGGGTGATCCGGTCCAAACCAGGAGCATTTCACCCCTGCTGTCCAGCCAGACATGGATGAGCCCCCCCCCCCCCCATGTACCGTGTATTTCTCTTGGTTGAGGGTAATTACAGGTCATATTTTAAGAAAGTATGAATATGTGTGTTTATACATGAGCTAAATTATATCCCAGGTATTTGTGTGCTTCCTTAATTATATCTACATGTGTGTGTTTGAATGCAAACACAGACACATATGCTCAAATAAAGGTGAATGGCATACTATTCACCTCAATAGAGCACTCCTGTGTGTTCAATCTATACACTACTACCTACATTTTAATATACTGATATGGTATAGGTTCTGAATTTACAATAGTATATATGTGTCCCAAAAGACTGATTTATTTCTAAAACAGACCAACTTTAAAATTAAGTTTTTTATAATTTATAACTAAATCACTTTGGAGACCACTGCTGTATTAAGTGTTTGAGTCTCACCTTCTGCTCATAATTGTGAAAGACAGAAACAGGCCCCTAAATGCCCATTGCATTTTACTAGTCTGCTGCAGATCAAACTCATGCATATACCAGTATATAAATAAGTGTTAGCTTGCAGTTCTCCAAGATATAACATAGATAAATATAGGTCTATCAATTTATACCAGAGACCAGTTGTCCAATTGTGGATTCGTTAAAGCAGGAAAGCAATGGGAATTTTTCCAAAGGAAAAACCAGAAAAGTAGGCAGGTCTTTGGACCTTCCAACCCAATTGGAAAAAAGAGTGAGAGGCACCCAAGAGGGGATCCATCTGTCCCAGCAACCATTCAGTTAGACTTGTCTCGCACTCTGAAAACCAACGAGCTAGTCACACATGCATACAAAGACACTGAGTTAGATTGCATAATATTTAGGCACATTAAAAGCTACACATAGGCATCAACGGGACCACATATGCAAGTAGGCATACTGACTCATGCCAACAACACAGAACAGACATTTGCCACACAGTGTACTCTGGTCCTATTTCCCTAGGGCTTACAGGAATTCACATTTTTAACTTTGTTATGAATTTGATGGATAACTTTATTATATATCAGACTGATTTTGTAAACCAGTGTTTTTGAAACCTGGCCACTTTAAGAAGTGTGGGCTTCAACTCCACACTTCTTAAAGTCGCCAAGTTTGAAAAACACTGGACACATGAGTGGTGGCAATGTACCACTTTAGTTGCAAAGGGAGAGCTGACTGAATACATACTTGCATATAGCATTAACTTCCAGGAGGTGTTCTGTTCACACATACTATTAATGTGAGTGAAGTCTGTAAAACAGGATCCCCAGTTCTGAAGTCTGAACCCCTGCTTCTAATCTAAAGCAGCATAATTCAATGAGAAATATGGCACATGAGCCCAAAGATTTGGGTAATGGGTTTCTAAGCAGTCATTCAAAGAGGGGTTTGGCTCTGTGGAGGGCCATCTTAATCTGACTTTCCATTAGGTGAAATAATTCAACACCCAGTCTTACATTCACACCTGAAAATTCTGGGCATGGTAGTATATGGTAGAGGATTTAACTGGCAAGTAGGCAGCCACATTCTTCATAATGGTGATCCAACCCAGATTATATACAGCTTTCCTTCTAAAATCTGTTTTCAACACAATGGTTAATATTACAAGTACATGGTTTCCAGATGTCTTAGAATGTATTTATTACCTTTTAGCATTTTCTAACCACCTGCTGGGTAGTTTAAGACAGGATAGAGAGGGAGTGAAATTATTTTTCCTCTTCTTCTTCAAAACATGTTTATGTAAATTCCTATTATTTTCACACATATGCAGTTTATTTCTGGATCATTTTCAGTAGGTTTCATTGCCACTTACACATGATCCTTAAAATGGCATTCCAAACACTTGTTGGAAGAGACAGCTTTGCTGATTCTTTTGTGACAAATTCATTCAGATCTAGGGATCGGGTCCATGTCCAGAGGGAAAGTCTGGCACCAAATGAGATCTGCAATTTATGAAAGGATTCCTGCAGAGAAACTGTTTCAGTGGCTTTTAAAAAGCTCTTCCTATACAGTGTGATAGCAAGGATAATGTAAAGGATTTGGGGGTCTTCCAAACCAAAATTAGGGAGTAGCTTTTCTGCAATCCCAGCTGCAGTGAATTGACTTTGCTCTAAGATGAGGGGGGCAAAATGCATTTGCCACCATGCCATATGCAAAGCTAGCAGCAGAGACAGAAAAGATCTACATACTTGCCTATTGTTGAAAGAAACTTGACCTGTGTGTTTATGTATTCATACCTATATCACCACCAGTTCATTTATATATGAGCACCAATACACACCCACACTGAATATATGTAGCCTATATATGTGATATATTCCTTATCACATATGTAGAACATGCAAGCAGGCACACATACACACACCCTCACTGATTTTACAAAGTCAGAATTAAAGATGGGAGCAGAAATAGCAAATAGACAGTTTTGGAGTAGAGAAACTGTCAGGCACCACCACAGGAGAAAAGGGTCTTATGCTTACGGCATCGACAGTGGGAAACTTTTGGAACAGATTTGGAACGGCCACATTTCAAGGATGGATTTTAGGATGGGAAGAGCAAAGTTCAATCACAATAGAATTGGAGAAGAAGAATTTCTATGGAATAGCTGGCCAATGTCCCTCTAAGACAGGGGTCTCTAAATTTGGCAACTTTAAGACTTGTGGACTTCAACTCCCAGAA
>WNWU01010517.1:0-22989 GCA_012654045.1 Ptyas mucosa | reverse complement strand
AAAGCAAAAACATCACTTCCTGTCCCACCGGAAGTCAGGAAATGGGCCCTTTCAGCCTCCGTAGGGCCTCCAAGGGAGTGGGAAAGGCTGTTTTTGCTTTTCCCAGATAAATAGACAGGATCTGGAGCCAGGTATGAAAGAAAAACGGGCCTTCCCCACCCACCCCAGTCCCTCCAGAGGCAGGAAACAGCCTGTTTCCCTACTTCTGGTGGGCCCAGAAGGCCCGAAAATCAGCTGGCCGGTGGGCGCATGCGCCCCAGAGCTGAGCTGGCGTGCCCACTAATATGGCTCTGCGTGCCACCTGTGGCACGCGTGCCATAGGTTCGCCATCACGGGCATAGAGGTTCCTTTGGATAAACATACTTGACTCTGTTTTTTGTTTGGGGGTGAAGCCCAATGCAATAGCATAACTAGTAATAGTTGACTAATACGTTGAGTTAATGTGTGTGTTTGTATTGTGCAGGGTGCTTTGAGGTATATATGGATTTGAGGTGCATATGGACTTGCAATCAGATATGGATGGGCTTTGGGTCTGTTCCTGCATCAGCTATAATTTGTAGGAGCACAAGAAGAGCTGAACATGGTCCAAGTTCCCCTTTTCCTAGCCAGAAGTCAGAACTGTTCTTGTTTTCATGAAGGAAAAACCAAGCAAGGGCTCACATTTTCCACAGGCAGCAAAATCCCGTAGCACAGTTCACTCCCAAACTGGTGGCCTCAGGTCAGGAGAAGACTGCCCTAACAGGTTGCTTGCATAGAAGAGCTGCTCTGTGGAGCTAATGGTGCTCCATCCATGAAAAAGGAACATGGAGGGAAGGCTACATGGGTGGGGATGGAGAAATAGGCACAACAGATTTTAAACCTGTGCTGATAAGCATGTGTATTTGGAATTAAAAGCCAACTATGGCATTTAGTTGATTCAAGGGGCAAAACACTTTATATATATCCTTCCTTCCTTCCTTCCTTCCTTCCTTCCTTCCTTCCTTCCTTCCTTCCTTCCTTCCTTCCTTCCTTCCTTCCTTCCTTCCTTCCTTCCTTCCTCTGCCTGATGCAAACATGCATTCCTTCTTTTCCATCTTGGAAAGTGGAAGTGTGAACATTTACCTCCTTATTTGGCTGGATGTAAAGACTGCCAAGGCGCGCGCACACACACACACACACACAGGCAGACACGCAGTAAAAATAAAAGAAAAATGGCATCTTACCAGCACCCAGGCTATCAGGAGTGGTTCCTAACAGTGCCAAATAGTTGTCATAATGTATGAAGCAGCACCTTCTAGATCCGTGATGGCGAACCTATGGCACACATGCCACAGGTGGCACGCGGAGCCATATCTCTGGTCACATGAGCGTTTGCCCTAGCTCAGCTCCAGCGTGCATGTGTATGCCAGTCAGCTGATTTTCAGGCCTTTCGGGCCCATTGGAAATTGGGAAACGAGCCGTTTCTGGCCTCTGGGGGGGTTGGGGAAGGCCGTTTTTGCCCTCCCCAGGCTCCTAGAAAGCCTCTGGAGCCTGGGGAGGGCAAAAAACAGGTCTACCGGGCCCACCGTGCCATCACGGGCCAAAAGTGGTGGGAGCGCGGGAGGGGGGGTCACGCGTGCATGCACGAGAGGGCAGGGCACATTGAATTATGGGTGTGGACACGCCCGCGCTCAACCCCCTGCACTCCCCCCCACTTTTGACACACAATGGCAAAAAGGTTAGCCATCACTGTTCTAGAGGATCTATTGGGATCTACGGTATCTATAAGGGGTGGAATCAATGGATCACATCTTGAATCTCCAAAGACCTACACAAGGGTCCTCTTTTTAGACTTTAGTTCAGCATTCAATACCATCATTCCAGACACTCTTCTAACTAAGCTAAACCAGCTACAGGTACCTGAACACACTTGTAAGTGGATCATAAGCTTACTAACAAACAGGAAGCAGCAGGTGAAGCTAAGCAGAATCACATCAGAAACCTGTACAATTAGCACAGGAGCCCCCCCAAGGCTGTGTGCTCTCTCCACTTCTCTCTATATACCAATGACTGCATCTCAAACAATCCATCTGTTAAACTACTGAAGTTTGCAGATGATACAACAGTGATTGGTCTCATTCGAGACAATGATGAATCCGCATACAAACGGGGGGTTGAACAACTAGCCTCGTGGTGTGACCGGAACAATCTGGAACTGAGCACACTCAAAACCGTAGAAATGGTGGTAGACTTTAGGAGAAACCCTTCCATACTACCACCTCTTACAATACTAGACAACACAGTATCAACAGTAGAGACCTTCAAATTTCTAGGTTCTACCATATCGCAAGATCTAAAATGGACAGCTAACATCAAAAACGTCATCAAAAAAGCACAACAAAGAATGTTCTTTCTGCGCTAACTCAGAAAGCTCAAACTGCCCAAGGAGCTGCTGATACAGTTCTACAGAGGAATTATTGAGTCTGTCATCTGCACCTCTATTACTGTCTGGTTTGGTTCTGCAACCCAACAAGACAGACACAGACTTCAGAGGATAATTAGAACTGCAGAAAAAACAATTGCTACCAACCTGCCTTCCATTGAGGACTTGTATACTGCACGAGTCAAAAAGAGGGCTGTGAAAATATTTACAGACCCCTCACATCCTGTTTCAACTCCTACCCTCAAAATGACGCTATAGAGCACTGCACACCAGAACAACTAGACACAAGAACAGTTTTTCCCCGAACGCCATCACTCTACTAAACAAATAATTCCCTCAACACTGTCAAACTATTTACTAAGACTGCACTACTATTAATCTTCTCATCTTCTCATCATTCCCATCACCCATCTCCTCCCACTTATGACTGTATGACTGTAACCTTGTTGCTGGTATCCTTACGATTTATATTGATATTGTTTCCTGATTGCTTATTTATAACCTATGACTATCATTAAGTGTTGTACCTTATGATTCTTGATGAACGTATCTTTTATTTTATGTACACTGAGAGCATATACACCAAGACAAATTCCTTGTGTGTCCAATCACACTTGGCCAATAAAATTCTATTCTATTCACTTCTCTACATTTGTGGCCATCATATTTTGCTGTGAAAGCAACAGAGGCTGCAGGCCTTCCTCTGTCTCTCGGTTTATGAAAGAACACATAGCAATCATACACTGTCAAGTTTAGTGAGTTATGAGAAAACAAAGAGTTTTCCTAAACTGTTCATTGATTTCTGGCATCAGAACCCCAAGAGGCCTGACCTATTTCTCAGTTACTCTGGTATTAACGGTAGCCTCAAAAATACCACACGATGTAGGGCCTCTAGAGAATGAATTGCTCCAACTAGGAGCAAATTAGCTGAAGGCAAAACCTATACTTAATGTGCAAAGAAGTTTTTTTTTAAATTTTGGTAGAAAAACCCAAAACATAAAGTTATAAGTTGTTCCTGCACCTGTCATATTTCTGAAGGTGTATTGTAGCCCGGAGCTACTTCTTTTGGTCCTCGAGAAACCAAACTGGATCTGAAGTTAGTCATGTGGTTGACCCTAATATATACATTTTTAAAAAAAAGATTAAAGGCAGAGAGGACAGCGTGAACTCAATTGGGTCTATTTGAGAGGGCAGAAGACATCCAACCTTCCTGTGAGGTTCACTAGAATCCTCACACTTGGCATTTGAAATGGGAAATCCTTTCTTCCTAAAGTAATAGGAAGCCCAGGTCATAATTCCTTCTGGCAGTCTAATCTCAAATACCCTAAATGTCAATTCCACCACCCTCCTCCCAGTCTTAATCTGACTTAGTTCACCCCACCCTTCTATTGGTGCTTAAAAAAACATGCACACCAGGTCAACCTAAGTAGTGACATCACATCTGGTTTGAATCTATATTGAAGGCTGTGTTTGGATTTAATTTCTCTTTAATTTCTTGCACTGTCAGATAGCAGTGAAACAAATTATTCCTTGGCCCCTAGGTGCAAAAGCTGGAATAAAGACAATACGGCCTTGCAATACTATTCTGAACTAGCAGAAATTCAGAATTTTATACCAATATGTCCATGGTTTGACTGGGTGCCATGATCACTGTTTCTTAACGCTTAAATATATGAGTCTCTAGAGTTCTGGATAAGATTGTAAATCATGCTCTTGCTATCCTGAGGACTTGGTGCCGAACTGCTGAAATTTCCATTCCTTCAGTCACAATAAACCAGATGGTTACAGTATTGCTTAACAGTACCACGTCGAGACGGACACTGTAGTCATCTATCTGCTAAATCTTGCAAATGGTGCTCAAGCATGCTCTTTGGGAAAAACAGAACTGTGTTGGTGCACCCAATGTCTCCCAGAGTTGCATTCCACCTTGTGTATCACGGGAGCTGTCACTGAGAGCACCTGGGAAATTGAGTCACAAGAGTTCTCAAGGATGATGGCAACCCTTGATATCTGAGGAACTGAGTTGGTCCCTTTGAAGTGTCATCAGGCTTAGCTAGCCCTGGAGCTAATGCAGATTTCTGCCAAGGGAAGGAGATGAGGCTGGTTATACTAGGGCAGCAAAATCTGCATATGGAGGAGGGTGCAGCAGGTGAGTAGAATGTGCCCTGAGAACTGACTAAATTTTTTTCCAGGTACCTACGAATTAAAACATTGCCATTTCTGAAAAGTCTGAATTTAAAAAAAACAAAAACAAAAACAAAAAACCTCCCCCTTCTTGGAAATCATGTGCTATGTTGCCCTAAGGACTGCCAGCACATGGCTTTTCCCATTTCATTTATGGAAAGAGAAAGATCAGCATTGGTTGATGGTATGGATAACACTTTCTTTTCCCTCAGCAAGGACTGGTGATCTGAGCAATTTGCTACTGCTATGTGACATTTAAATGGGGGGGATGTACTAGGTTGTGGTCCTAAGCTAGTGCTTGATATACCAGCGTGAGTACTAAAGTATTTCACATTTTTCTCCTACCTCTCTGTATTGTAAATGATGGCCTGACAACAATGAATGCTTGATTCATAGTTATGCTCTCTCCCATGCTACGTAGGAAAAGAGGACCATGAGCCATTCCTTCCCACAGGTTTAACAGCTGAGATGAAAGGGGAGAAAAGTCTGTGGGGCAGGCAGGAATCACACAGTTTTGACCATGGTGCCGTGGGAAGGACAGCCTGACAACAAGGCCCCTGGATGAGGCCCAGAATACCTGAATATTCTGGGTGGTAGCCTGGTGCCCAGCAAATGAGTAAAAATGGATGAAGAGATGGATGCCGAACAACAAACTTAGATTTGCTGACCCAATAAAGTTGTTTTTATCTATAGGTAGCTGGAACATGTGCTGTTATATCCACTGCATGTACAATTTTTAAATTATTATTATATTATTATTGATATTTTTTTGCTTTAATTTACAACCCAAGAGTGCCCCCAATGGAGGAGGCCAGTACTATACCAAGTACCACACAACAAATTATAATCATTATTTTCTTCTACATTACCCAAGAAAATCCACGGAGCAAGACAGAGAAAGAGAACAGAAGGGAAGAGAGAGAGGGACAGAGAGGGACAGAGAGAGAGACAAAGGGGAAAAAAAGACAAAGAAGTATTAGTAATGCTTGGGATAAAATCTATGAAGATTGACCTCCAAAAGGTGTTCCATCATGCTACTATGACAGACTCACCATTTAAAACCTAGAGGTTGGCACATAAAAACAACCTGGTAAACCATAGGAAGAAAATACTTTCATTTGAGCAGATTCCTGCCTTGTATTTTATCATCTACCATTTGTAAGTTGTAAGTAAGCAAACAACAGACCAACCCATTCTCTTTCTCCTCACCTTACTTTGCTTAGTGATCTAGTGGTCTGCAGAACAATTCATTCCCAAGATATAAAAAGTGAATATTTCTCCCTGTATGTATTCCATACCAAGGTCCACTGGATCCAAGCCTCTTTGCTTTTCATATTATTGCTGTTTTCCCATTTCCTTGTCCTTCTTTGATCTCCTCTTCTTTCCTTAACTTTTTAGCCCTCCCATCTGTCTTATCTCCAGATCACACCTTTGTAAGTAAGTGAAAGTACCGTCCCCTTTTCCGGCTACCCAAATTCCCAAATTCCTTGCTTCTTCCGATAACCAGGCCCACTTACTCACCCTTCGAGCCTTGCTCTGGTATTTTACAGCTTTCTTGGTGTCAGAGACTGCTCTTTCCACATAATCCACAGAGTGCTCAACATTGTACTCGATGCGGTCAATCATCTCGCCCTGAAACGAAGGGAAAAGGAGTCAAGGGAGGACCAGTTGTACGCTCAAGTTTGGGTGGGTCGATATTCTCAACAAGCGTAGGAACAGCCTACATAACATTAGCTTAAGGACACTAAGGCTAAAGACTAGTGGCAAACCATCCCTCAGCTTGACAGCCAACTGGGAATATGAATCTATGGAAGGCCAATCCTTTCTGTAAGGTTTTATTTATTATTATTTATTCACTGAATAAAGAAATGTAATTTGTAGTTCACTGTTATTCAGGGATGTCCCAAAGGTGCTTTTTCCAAAAGGCAACTGGACTTTCTTGTTTTTTTCTTTGAAAATGTTTAGCTTCTCATCCAAGAAGGTTCTTCAGTTCTGCCACCTTTGGGACAATCATGACCTGGATGATTGAGAATCTCCATAGACTTTGTAATTCATGGTGTTCATCCGTTATGCTGGTTTAGTGGCTTTGCTTCATACATGTTCTATTTGAGCCCAAAAGGACACAGGCATTTTGTGCTGGAACATCTCTCTCTGTGTCCCCCTCCCCATCTCCCTCCCTCTCTCTCCCCTCTCTTCTCTATCTCTTCTCTCTCTTCTCTCTCTCTCTCTTTCTTCTCAGCGCTGGCTAGTTGCAGGCCTCCCCACTAATCAGAGAATTGAAAGCAGAGCTTTCCAGCATGTGTGAGTGTGTGGGGGAGAAAGAGGAATATTGCTTCCAGGAAGGGTTGAATTCTGGGAAGTGAAGAGATGTTGATGGTTATGACACCAAACCACAATCCCACAGTGAAATTTTTCTGCACCGGTTTTGGCTGACAGGGCGGCGGAGGAGGAATGACTACAGTCTCCAGTGACTCCATTTTCATTCTTTATCTCATCACATGTGTGAGGAATCTGCAAATGAATGTTGTTCTGCATATTTCTTCAAAATCTTCCAATCTATTCCCTGTCACTCTGCCCACCACTTATTTTGTACTCATCTATAATGCTTACTCCTCACTAAGCTCTGTGTGTGTTTTGGGAGTTCTACAAACTGATGAATGCTTTTCTTTCTTTTTTTAAAAAATAGTATTTATTGAAATTTCAACATTTAAAACACAGTACAAAAGTACAACACAGAGAAAAAAGAAAAAAAACATAGAAAAACAACATAACAAAAATTTTCCACTAATAATAGCTATTCTATATCGGTATCTCTATCATAACAAACATATTTACAAAAGTTCTAATTCAATATACCTTTATCTTAAATTACATCCTTATTTATATTATAATTACCTCTATTCTTAATTCAATTTCATATACTATATTTCTTCAACAATTTTACTTTCTACATAATATATTTAACAGATTATCCCTTATTTTTTTCATCTCCTCTCAATCCAGGAATACCATCTGTTCCAAATTTGATAGTACTTGGTTTCCTCTCTCTCCTTCATTTCCATGGACAGTCTGTCCATTTCTGCACAATCATAGGTTTTTTTTATTATAATTTGGTCTGGAGGAATATCTGGTTGTTTCCAGTTCTGTGCTAGGACAATTCTACTTGCAGTTAATATGTGCATTGTTATATATGTAGTTTTTTCTCCATTTTCCCTTCAAGAATGCCCAAGAGAAAGAGTTCCTGCTTCATCTCTATTTTCTGTTCTGTTATCCCCTCCAGCCACTTTCTTATCTTACACCAGTATTTTCTAATTTTAGGGCAGGTCCACCACATGTGGTAGAACGTTCCTTATTTATTTATTTATTCATTTATATTTATTTATTTATTTATTTATTTATTTATTTATTTATTTATTTGAATTTTTATACCGCCCTTCTCCAGCTGGACTCGGTGGTGCATAGCCAAGAATAAAAAACATCCTAATACAAAATTTTAAATTTTAAAAGAATTAAACAAAATTTTTGCCCAAAATTTAAAAACATCCCAACTAAAATTCATTTACAATTAAAATATCTAAAGGGGGGGGGGTTACGCCAGCCCAGCTTGATGGAATAGAAAAGTTTTGAGGGCACGGCAAAAAACACGGAGATCTGGTATCCTACGTATCTCTGGGGGCAGGTCGTTCCAGAGGGCAGGTGCTGCCACAGAGAAGGCCCTCCCCCTGGGGGTCACCAGCTGACATTGCCTGGCTGACGGCACCCTGAGGAGTCCCTCTCTATGGGAGCATACTGGCCAGTGGGAGGCTATTGGCGGCAGAAGGCGGTCCCATAAGTACCCAGGCCCTATGCCATGGAGCACTTTAAAGGTGGTAACCAACACCTTGAAGCGCACCCGGAAGACCACCGGGAGCCAATGCAGCTCGTGCAGGAGAGGTGTCACATGGGAGCATCCCATCGCTCCCATAATCCCCCGCGCAGCTGCATTCTGCACCAGTTGGAGCCTCCGGGTGCTCCTCAAGGGGAGCCCCATGTAGAGAGCATTGCAGTAGTCCAGGCGGGAAGTGACGAGTGCCTGAGTGACTGTGCGTAAGGAGTCCCGATCCAGAAAGGGACACAACTGGCGAATCAGGCGAACCTGATGAAAAGCCCCCCTGGCCATGGCCGTTGTATGCTCTTCTAAAGACAGCTGTGCATCCAGGAGGACACCCAAGTTGTGAGCCCTCTCCGGGGGGGGGCAGTAACTCGCCCCCAATAGCCAGTGATGGCACCAGCTGGTTATATCGTGACGCCAGAAGCCACAGCCACTCGGTCTTGGAAGGGTTGAGTCGAAGCCTGTTTCTCCCCATCCAGACCCGCACGGCCTCTAGGCACCGGGACATCACTTCAAGGGCATCGTTGGGATGGCCTGGGGTGGAGATGTACAGCTGAGTATCGTCAGCGTACTAATGGAACTCCACCCCAAAACCACGGATGATCTCACCATGCGGCTTCACATAAATGTTGAACAGAAGGGGTGAGAGGACCGATCCCTACAGCACCCCACAAACAAGGCGCCTCGGGGTCGACCTCTGCCCCCCTGTCAACACCGACTGCGACCGGTCAGAGAGATAGGAGAACCACCATAGGACAGTGCCCCCCACCCCTAACCCCTCCAACCGGCGCAGCATGATACCATGGTCGATGGTATCAAAAGCCGTTGAGAGATCTAACAGGACTAGGATACAGGAACAACCTCTATCCCGAGCCCTCCAGAGATCATCCACCAACGCGACCAATGCCATTTCCATGCTGTGCCCAGGCCTGAAGCCGGACTGGAGCGGATCTAGATAGACAGCTTCATCCAGGTATCGAGGAAGCTGTCGCGCCACCACACTCTCAACAACCTTCACCACAAAGCGAAGGTTGGAGACCGGACGGTAGTTAGCCAAAACAGCCAGATCCAGAGAGGGCTTCTTGAGGAGGGGCCTCACCACCGCCTCTTTCAAGGTGGATGGCAAGACACCCTCACTCAAAGAAGCATTAATAATCCCCTGGAGCCAGCCTCGCGTAACCTCCCAGGAGGCCAGCACCAACCAGGAGGGACACGGGTCCAATAAACATGTGGTCGCGTTCAGCTGTCCCAGTATCCTGTCTACGTCCTCAGGAGTGACAGGATTGAACTCTTCCCAAATGACATTCTCAAGACCGGCCTCCATCATCCCGTCTGTACCCACCCAGTCAGAGACCAAGCCTTCCCGAATCTGAGTGATTTTATCGTGTAGATACTGGACAAAATCCTCAGCCCGCCCCTGCAAGGGATCCTCCCGCGCTCCCAGATGGAGGAGGGAGCGGGTCACCCGAAACAGGGCAGCTGGGCGGTTATCTGCAGATTTTTTTAAAAAAAATTTAAAATTTGATTTATATGCCGCCCTTCTCCAGAGACTCAGGGCGGCTTACAATGCGCTAAGCAATAGCCTTCATACTTTTTGTATATTTATACAAAGTCAGCTTATTGCCCCCACAAACTGGGTCCTCAATTTACCTACCTTAGAAAGGATGGAAGGCTGAGTCAACCTTGAGCCTTGGTGAGATTCGAACCTGCAATAATTGCAGGCAGCTGTGTTAATAACTGTGTTAATAATGCGATAAGAGCGGAAAAATAATTACATTTTGCCGCTTTTATCGCCACTAGGTAGGTCTTAATATGAGACCTTACCAGTGTTCGCTCGGATTCGGAACGGCTAGACCTCCAACTGCTCTCCAGGTGTCTTTTCCAGCGTTTCATCTCCCTCAGCTCCTTGGAGAACCAAGGAGGCAGGTAGACTCAGTGACGGGTCAGAGGCCGCAAAGGCACGTCTCGGTCCAAAGCGTCAGCGGCCACCCTATCCCAGGCGGCCACCAGCTCTTCAGCCGAGCCGTGAGTCAGAGCCTCAGGAAATGGCCCAAGCTCCATCTGGAACCTATCAGGATCCATCAGGCGCCTGGGGTGGAACCATCTAGTCTGTTCTGCCTCCCTGCAGCAGGGTATGGCAGTTAGAAAGTCAAGCCTAAGGAGGGAATGATCTGACCATGACAAGGGCTCAGTCGCTATCTCCCCTATCTCAAGATCATTCGTCCACTGACCAGAGACAAAAATCAAGTCCAGAGTGTGTCCTCCCGTGTGAGTGGGTGCATGAATTAATTGGGTCAGGTTCATGGCTGTCATGGAAGCCATGAACTCCCGGGCCTCCTCAGATGCTTCACCGACCAATAGCAAGTTGAAGTCCCCCATGACCATAAGCCTGGGGGTCTCCACCGCCACCTCGGCAATCACGTTGAGCAGCTCGGGCAGGGCAGCCGACACGTGGCAGGGAGCCAGGTACGTAATCAGCAAGCCCATCTGCCTCCCATGTCCCCACTTCACAAGGAGGGACTCACATCCAGCTATCTGAGGTACAGTGGCCTCCCTTGGAGCAAGTCCTTCCTTTACAAGAACCGCCACCCCCCCGCCCCTCCCCTGGGACCTCGGCTGATGGAATGCGTAGAAACCTGGTGGGCACATCTCAACAAGGGGAAACCCCCCCTCCTGGCCCAACCAGGTCTCCGTAATACGTACCAGGTCCGCACCCCCCTCCTGAACCAGATCACAAATGAGGGGGGATTTATTTACCACGGACCTGGCATTGCACAACTTCAACCGGAGGCCCAGGCCCTGAAGGTCCGAACAACCCGGGGAACGAGAAGAGCATTGGGGGCCGGAGCACACAATTGCTCGCAGGTAGCGAGTGCGTCCTCCCATAACACGATATAGACCCCTGCTCCCACCATATCTGCCCCTCCCACCCACAGTGCCGATGGAAACGCCCTCCTTATGACCACACCTCCAACATTCCGAGGACCTGTTCAAGAACATCTTGGCCAATCTCGCTGGTGGCAGGTGCCATTGATAAAACATTTTGCAGAGGTTCTCCTTGTAAGCAATCTATCTTTATTTATTGATTAGCCCTTGGGCCATATCAAAGTGCAGAGCTCCAGAATCCTTGTAAGCAGCTGACATCGTTAGCTTGTAGTTTCTCTCCCACAATCTATCCCATTGATCTAATTGAATATGATGACCAAAATTTCTCGCCCAACGAATCATTGTCTCTTTCACAGTTTCTTCTTCCATTTTGAATTTTAATAAAAAATTATACATTTTTGTAGTCATTTTTCCCCCTGTTCCTAATAATATCTTTTTTTTTATTGAAAAAGTTTTACAAATACAAATTTTCCCCCTTTCCCCCCCCCCACCCTTACCCAACAGTATAAAATACATATAGAAAAAATATATAATATCTTGTCAAGTTCCAATTATTCTGTATATATACCATGTTGTTCCCGGTCTTTTTTGTATTTTGTTCTAATTTGCAGGTATGGTCACCAATCAATTTTTATCCCCTGATTTCTTAAATCCTGCTCTGATTTTAAGTTTCCAAATTCATCTAAAAGTTCCGAGTAACTTACTACTTTGTTTATGTCCAATATGTTGGGATAGATTATGGCTTCCATTGTTGAAATCCAAACTGGAACTTTCATATAGTGATTTTTCCTTATATTATCCCAAATATTTAACAAAGCATTTCGCACTAGATGTTTATGGAAATATGTGTGGGTTTTGTTTTTTCCTTCCCATAAAAATGCGTTCCATCCCAATTGAAGATCATGGCCTTCCAATGTTAGTACCCTCTTATTTCTTAATTGAACCCAATCCTTTAGACACGTTATTGCCACTGCTTGATAATATAGTTCCCAATCGGGTAAGCCGAAGCCTCTTTTGGTTCTGAAGTCCTGAAGAAGTTTGTGTTTTATTCGGGCTTTTTTCCCCAACCAAATAAATTTATCTATTATTCTATTAAACTGATCAAAAAATACTTTCCCTAATCTTATTAGAATCGTTTGAAATAAATATAACAATTTTGGTAGTATATTCATTTTTATTATGGCAATTCTACCGACTAAAGATATCTGTAATTTTGCCCAAATGTCTAAATCTTTTTGCATTTATTGTACCAATTTATCATAATTATCCTCTGTTCATTATTCATCTGTTATTATAGGGAGATTTCTCTCCTTTAAGTAGTTCTTTATTTCTTCCTCTTCTATTTTCTCCTGACTATAAAGTTTTCCGAAATAATTTTGGGCTATTCTCTTTTTTTCGTCCATTCAATGATGGATATTCCCCTCTTGGTCCTGCAGTTGTGTTATTAATCTTTTTCTTTGTCCTTTTTCAGTTTATATGCCAGCCATCTCCCTGGCTTATTGGTGTGTTCAAAATGTACCTGTTTCGTTGCGCTAAACTTTTGGGCCATTTCCTCCAGGGCGAGCAAATTTATTTTATGTTTGATCAAATCTTTTTCCTCTCTGGTTTTCATATCTGGGGAGTCTTGCATCTTACGCTCTAATTCTCCCAGTTTCTCTTGTAGTTCCAATTGCTGTTTCCTTTTTTCTTTGTTTCTCCTTGCCCTATACGCTATTGTTAGACCTCTAATATAGGCCTTAGTTGTATCCCAAAGATTCTGCAAGGTCGTATCTTCATTTGAGTTTTCCTTCAAGAAGTCCAGTTCTTTTTCCATCCATTGTACAGTTGTGCTCATAAGTTTACATACCCTGGCAGAATTTATGATTTCTTGGCCATTTTTCAGAGAATATGAATGATAACATGAAAACTTTCCTTTCACTCATAGTTAGTGTTTGGCTGAAGCCATTTATTATCAATCAACTGTGTTTACTCTTTTTCAATCATAATGACAACAGAAACTACCCAAATGACCCTGATCACAAGTTCTTTCTTTCTTTTGGAGACAGTTGGGTCATAAATTTTTTTTTCTCTTTTCTCTTTTTCTCTTTTTCTTTCCCTCCCTCCTTCTAGTTTGAATTTTTTTTCTATCATTATTAAATTTTGGAAGGGGAGGGAGGATCTGAGACTCTTCCTATTTTACTATATCCTATTTTATTTTATTACTACCAATTCAATCATTGGTTGAATTAGGTATTTGAATTACAACCAAATTACAAGTGGATTATAAGTATCTGGAGAAGTGAAAATGACTACAGACTCTTGCTGTCTGAATTTCCCCCCCTCCTCCTTCCCTGACTAAGTTTAGACCTTGTTAGACCTTATCATGGTCATAGCAGCCCCACTTACTTGGCCTGCTGAATTATTCCCACTCTTCCCCCCCCCCCTTATTGCCATCTATTTCTTGCCTTTGGAAGATACCTCCTGAACTATTTGAACTTTCCTCGTGAGCTGGAGGACTGGACCTCCTTGACTCTCCTAACCCAGTGGGGCACTGGAACTATGGACTCGAGGCCAGTGGAAGGCGGAGTATGGCCACCTTCACTCCCGGATTACCATCAAAGTTTTCCTGGTCGGCCTTGTGAGAGGATAGCCGGCCAGGAAACTTCCGGGAGTCGAATCGTATTTATCTTCCCCTCCATTGCTGTGAGAGGGCAATGGAGCCCGGTGGCTCGGACCATGGACCAGAATTTTGTCCCCCTATGTCTTTAACATCTGGCGGTCCCCCGACCTTGGACTATTCCCTCCCAAGGGACTTGATGTACTCAGTGTCTGAATTGCTTGCCCTGTGAGATTCCCCCCTCTCACAGGTTTGGCCCTTCACTTTACCAAGGGCCTATCTTGATGACGGACTTTGGAGTCCGGAGAGATGGTACGACGCAAAGAAGGGTGTGTGGGGCTTTTTGGTGAAGTGTTTTAATAAGATTTTAAGGGATCCTGGGAGTGGGGTTTGTAATAATTTTTTAAGGGGAATTGGGAAGATGACCAAAGGGGATGGGGGGGTCATCCTCCAAGGTCAGAGCCTAGCCCAGCATGGGGTAATGGTTTGGGGGGTGCAGAACGAGGGATTGGAGGGGGGATGGAGGATCATACCTATGAGGGTTGTACCATCAGCACAGTAGTTGGGAGGGGCAGATATGGCGGGAGCAGGAGACCACATCATGTGTCGGGGGCGCGCACTCGCTACCTGAGAGCGATTGCCCGCCCCGGTCCCCAAAGCTCTGCTCGGATACTAGGTGGCACAGACACTCAGGATCTGGGCCTTCGGCTGATGCTGTGCAACGCCAGGTCCGTGGTAAATAAGGCCCCCCTCATCCATGATCTTATACAGGAGGGGGGAGCGGACCTGGCGGGTATTATGGAGACATGGTTGGGTCCAGAGGGAGGGGTCCCTCTGGTTGAGATGTGCCCACCAGGCTTCAGAGCATTCCATCAGCCAAGGGCCCAGGGGAGGGGCGGGGAGGGTGGCGGTTATTATTAACGAAGATCTAGGTCCGAGGGAGACCACTGTGCCACAGATTGCCGGATGTGAGTCCCTCTTTGTGAGATGGGGTCATGGGGTTCAGTTGGGCTTGCTGCTTACGTACCTGGCTCCCTGCCACGTGGCAACAGCCCTGCCTGAACTACTCGACATGATAGCCACGGTGGCAGTGGATACACCCAGGCTTATGGTCATGGGTGATTTCAACTTGCCATCCGTTGGTGAAACGTCCGAGGTGGCTCGGGAGTTCATGGCTTCCATGACAGCCATGGACCTGACCCAATTAGTTCATGGCCCCACTCACAGGGGGGTCACACTCTGGACATGATTTTTGTCTCTGGCCAGTGGTTGAGTGATCTGGTTATAGGATATAGACATAGAACCCTTGTCATGGTCTGATCACTTGCTCCTTCGCCTAGATCTCCGAACCACTACACCCCGCTGCAGGGAGGCGGAACCAACTAGATGGTTCTGCCCCAGGCGCTTGATGGATCCTGATAGGTTCCAGATGGAGTTTGGGCCGTTTCCTGAGGATCTGGCACACAGCTCAGCCGAGGACCTGGTAGCTGCCTGGGATCGGGTGGCTGGTGATCGGGTGGCTTGGATCGAGCCGTGCCTCTGCGGCCTCTGACCCGGTGAGGATCTCGAGCGGCTCCCTGGTTTACCGAGGAGCTGAGAGAGATGAAGCGCCGGAAAAGACGCCTGGAGAGTGGTTGGAGGGCCAGTCTTGCTGAATCTGATCGAACACTGGTAAGGTCGCATATTAAGACCTACCTAGTGGCGATAAAAGCGGCAAAGTTTAATTACTTTTCCGCTTCTATTGCATCATCAGGGAATCATCCAGCCGCCCTGTTCAGGGTGACCCCGTTCCCTGCTCCATCCGGGAGTGCGGGAGGATCCCTTGGAAGGCAGGGCTGAGGATTTCGGACAATACCTGTATGACAAAATCGCTCAGATTCGGGGGGATTTGGACTCTGACTGGGTAGATCTGGGCAGGGTGACAAGGAATAGTCTTGAGAATGTTACCTGGGAAGAGTTTGACTCTGTGACTCCTGATGATGTGGACAGGATTTTGGGGAGACTTAGTGCGGCCACATGTTTACTGGACTCATGTCCCTCCTGGTTGGTATTGGCCTCCCGGGAGGTTACACGAGGCTG
This sequence comes from Ptyas mucosa, assembly GCA_012654045.1. NCBI lineage: Eukaryota > Metazoa > Chordata > Lepidosauria > Squamata > Colubridae > Ptyas > Ptyas mucosa. Next base: position 6,972 of record WNWU01010517.1, on the reverse strand, counting down.
GCTCCAGGGTATTATCAACGCTTCTTTGAGTGAGGGTCACTTCCCCGCCGCCTTGAAAGAGGCGGTGGTGAGGCCTCTCCTCAAGAAGCCTTCCCTGGACCCGGCAGTATTAGCTAACTATCATCCTGTCTCCAACCTCCGCTTTATTGCGAAGGTTGTTGAGAGTGTGGTTGCACGACAGTTTCCACAATTCCTGGAGGAAACATCTTATCTGGATCCGTTCCAGTCAGGTTTCAGGTCTGGGCACAGCACGGAGACGGCATTGGTCGCGTTGGTTGATGATCTCTGGAGGGCTTGGGACAGGGGATGCTCCTCTGTCCTAGCCCTATTATATCTCTCAGCGGCTTTTGATACCATCGACCATGGTATCATGCTGCACCGGCTGGAAGAGTTGGGGATGGGGGGCACCGTATTATGGTGGTTCTCCTCCTTTCTCTCCGACCGGTCGCAGTTTGTGTTGACAGGGGGGCAGAGGTCGACCTCGAGGCCTCTCGTCTGCGGAGTGCCGTAGGGGTCAGTCCTCTCACCCCTTTTGTTCAACATTTATGTGAAGCCGCTGGGTGAGATCATCCGTGGCTTTGGGGTGAGATACCACCAGTACGCTGATGACACCCAGCTGTACATCTCCACCCCAGGCCATCCCAACAATGCCCTTGAAGTGATGTCCCAGTGCCTGGAAGCTGTGCGGATCTAGACGGGGAGGAACAAGCTCAAGCTCAACCCTTCTAAGATGGAGTGGCTGTGGCTCCCGGCATCCCGATATAGTCAGTTGACTCCATCACTGACTATCGGGGGCGAGTCTTTGGCCCCCGCGGAAAGGGCTCGCAATCTGGGAGTCCTCCTGGATAGGCAGCTGTTCTTGGAGGAACATGTGATGGCTGTAACCAGGGGGACCTTTTGTCAGGTTCGCCTGATTCGCCAGTTGCGGCCCTTTCTTGATCGGGATTCCCTGTGCACAGTCACTTACGCCCTCGTCACCTCTTGCCTAGACTACTGTAATGCTCTCTACATGGGGCTCCCCTTGAAGAGCACCCGGAGGCTCCAACTGGTCCAGAACGCAGCCGCGCGGGTAGTGATGGGAGCAGCATGGCGCTCCCACATAACACCGCTCCTGCGCGAGCTGCACTGGCTTCTGGTGGTCTTCCGGGTGCGCTTCAAGGTGTTGGTGATCACCTTTAAAGCACTCCATGGCATAGGGCCTAGCTATCTCCGAGACCGCCTGCTGCTACCGATGACCTCCCATTGACCCGTGCGCTCCCACAGAGAGGGCCTCCTCAGGGTGCCATCAACCAAACAATGTAGGCTGGTGACCTCCAGGGGGAGAGCCTTCTCTGTGGGGGCACCTACCCTCTGGAACCAGCTGCCCCCAGAGATAAGGAGAATTCATGACCTCAGTGCCTTCCGCCGTGCCCTTAAAACACATTTTTTCCAACAAGCCGGGCTGGCTTAAGAAGAAATTTTAAATATTTTAATTGGTTTGTTAGTTTTAAATTTTGGGGCCAAATGTATATATATATATTAATTGCTTTTAATATTTGTATTTCATGTTTTTAATTCTGGCTGTACACCGCCCTGAGTCCTCAGGGAGAAGGGCGGTATATAAATTGGAAATAAAATAAAAAATAAAATAAAAAAATGAAGAAATTTACACAACCAGCACCAAGTCCCTCAGCAGCAGAAATGCACAAAACTTCAGAGATCACAGAATTGCGAAATATGATGCAGTCACTCCTGGCTGATATAAAACAAGAAATGAAAGAAATGACAGTAATAATGGAGAAGAATGAGGAGCGGATCCAGAAAGTAGAGGAAAAAGCAGAAAAGACAGGGAAAAAAAGTTGAGGAGTTAGAAGAAAAATTGGTTTTAACAGACAAATCACAAGAGAGAACAATTATTCTGCTGGAAATGGAAGGATCTGAATTCTACCTAAGATTTCAGAATATAGAAGAAGAAAAAGGAGAAAACTTACCAGAGGTAATTGCAGAGATTCTGGCTGAAGTTTTGGAACAACCCCAGGAAAAGATTTTAAATGAGATTGATGAAGCATTTAGAATATATACTAGATATGCAATAAGGAATAAACTGCCAAGAGAAGTACATGTAAGATTTACGAAGAGGGCAATGAAAACAGAGATATTACAAGCAGCAAGAACCTCAACACTGGACTTCCGGCGGCTCCGCGTAGCTTTGAGGACGCTCTGATACGAGCACCCGTTCCGTGGCTTTGTAAAAGCCCCCAAACAGCAGGTCAACGCTGTTCGGGAGGCTTGAAAAGTCTCTCCCCGGGCAAAGGGGGAGAGTGAAGAGCAGGCTGGTGGGGGTAGAGCTCCCTAGAAGCCCCCAGAAGTACTTCTGCGGGGTGAAAGGTTTGAGCTCCCCAGAAACCAGCCGAGCAGCTCCAGACCAGGAACGACTCTGCAATGGCAGAGCTAAAAGCCGCGACCGCATCTGCAGGTTTTTTTTTCTTTCTTTCAAGATTTTAAAGTTTAAACAATATATGCAGGCAAGACCAGCCAGGAGGAAAAATTTTTTAAGTACTTTACTTAACTTCAACTTCTTTGTGTATTGCCTCTTTCGGAAGCTTTAAATTAACTGGATACAAAATGGCGATTGAGGCTTGAAAGTGTGTGAAAACAAAAGTGATTTAAAGTGCCGGCAGAGCCTCTTCTGACTGTTAAAAAGTTACTCTATTAATGTTCTGCTAGAAGGAGGATTTTTCTAAGGACTGTTTTAAGTAAATGGAAGAAGTGTTTTTGTTGTTTGGCTGCTTTTAATTTTAAATAAAAAGACAAGAGAAGGGAAGAAGGAAGAAGAAGGAGGGGGGAAATCAACTCATTTTAAAATGGCTACAAAACTCCCAACAGTAAAGACTGTTCCAACAAAGGGTCCAGGAAGTGCAGGCAGTTCTCCCGCACATACATCCAAATTGCAAGCTTTTGCCCCCCAAACAGAAACACCAGCTTTGACAATTGAAATGATACAAGATGCTATACAAGGAGCTTTAAAAGTTACAGAGGGGAAACTCACAGCTGTGCTGGATGACAGGATTCAATCAGTTGCAGTAGAACTTACTGCTGTGATAGATAATAAAATCAAAACAGTTTCAGAGGATATTTCAGCAAGAAATAAAGAAATTAGGGAAGACATACTTTATGCATTTAAAGGGCTGGCATCTCAGGCTGAGGTGCTAGATGACAAAATTGAAGAAGTGAAAGAATCTAATCAAATATTGGCCAGCAGAGTGGGGCAGTCCCAGGAAAAAATTGAGAGAACTGAGGCTGATGTGACTCTAATTCAATGCAGAGAAATGGAGTTTGCCCTAAGGATAAGAGGGGTGAAAGAAAATAAACAAGAAAATTTGAAAGATATGATGACAGAAGCTGTGGCACAGTTGATGGGGGCTCAAAAGCGTGAAAGGGTGGAATGGCAAATTGACAAAACTTACAGAGTTAATTCATGGGTGGCCAGACAGAAGCATTTACCTAGAGACATTGTAATTTACTTCACTTCAAGACGGTTCCGTAATGAAATTTTACAGGCCACTTTTAAAAATAAGCTCCAAGTGAATGGACAAGAAGTGATGACAATGAAGGAGATCCCCCCGAAAATGTTAAGAGCTAGAAGAGAGTACTCTTTTTTGGTGGATGAATTGAGAAATCGCCAGATACAATATAGATGGGATGTTCCAGCCGGTATCGTGGTTAATTATTCTGGAGAAAGATACAGGCTTAATACAGTGGAAAAAGCAAGAGATTTTTATTTAAATGTTTTAAAGGCTGGAAGACCAAAATCACCTGAACTTAAAGGCAAGAAACAACTAATTGAGGAGAGACCACAGGAGAGAGAAGATTTGCTTGCAATAGCACAGGGGGGCATTGCAATTTTGACTAGTCAAGAAGACCTCCTTCAGATACAGTTGATTGACATACCAGAAGAACCAAAGGATCAAAGACAGACCAGAGCAGCAACAGCTAAACGTAAAGAAGAACTAAAAATGCAACAATTACAGATGGCAACCCAAGAAACTACAAAAACAGAAGCTGTGGGAGGAGCTAGACCTAAAGGTCAATTAAGGCGTGAAAACCAGCAAATGCTCCAGAGGCTTCAGAGATTCCAGGATGGGAACTAGGTTCCTGACCTGGAATGTCAATGGTTTGAATTCACCGCAGAAAAGGAGGAAGATATTTTGTTACCTCAAACAATTTAAAAATGATGTAATTTGTTTGCAAGAGACTCATATTAGACTACAAGATCAAAAATACTTAATTAATACAAGATTGGGTGCACACTATGTTGCAGCAGCACCAGAGAAGAAGAATGGCATAGTCATCTATTTAAAGAAGGACTTAACTGCAAAATTAATTGAAGCAGATGATCAAGGAAGATTTTTAGCAATAGAAGTATTGCTTAAAGGGGAAAAATTACTTATAGTTGGAGTTTATGCACCTAATCAACAGCAGGAAATTTTTTATAGATATCTACATGAAAAACTGACGCAATGGAACTATAAGTCATGCATTTTGCTTGGTGACTGGAATGGAGTTATAGACACTAAACAAGACAAGAAAGGACCTAAGCAGAGTTTTTTTACAAGATCAAAACTGCCAAAATCTTTTTTTTGAGTTGATGGAGGAGTGGGAGCTGAAGGATATTTGGCGGGAGAGGAATTCAACAGAAAAAGATTTTACTTTTTTCTCAGACAGACATCAGTCCTTTTCAAGGATTGATTTTATTTTAATAACTAATGATCTTTTTTCTAGGGTGAAGAATACGAAGATCTTTCCAAGAACGTTAACTGATCACAGCCCAGTTTGGGTGGAGATGGAGTATGGGAAGGGACCCAGAAGGTCATGGAGGTTAAATGAAAACTTATTTAGATATGAAGAAAATGTAAAGGAATGTAAGAAATTTATGAAGGAATTTTTTGTTACAAATATGCAAAAGGGTACCCCTGTGGAAATGGTTTGGGATGCAAGTAAAGCATATATGAGAGGTATTTTGATATACTTAAATAACAAATTTAGAAAGAAGCAGGGGGAGAAAAGAAAATTATTAGAAGAAGAAATAAAGAAAAAAGAACAGAATTTGATACTGAATCCGACAGATAATAAAACCAAAGAATTAATTAAATTACTGAGGGGGCAATTTAATATGTTGATAGCAGATCAAACAGCAACTAATTTGAAATATGCTAAACACAACACATTTTGTAATGCTAATAAACCGGGTAGATGGTTGGCGTATCTTCTTAGGAAAAAACAGAGTCAAAGGATAATAGAAAAAGTAAAATACAGAGGTAAAGAGGTTTATCAGCAAGATTTAATAAAGAAATCCTTTTTAGAGTTTTACTCAAAATTATATATGGCTGATAAAATTCAAGATATAGATATAGATAGATATTTACAGAAACAAAATATTTTTACAGTTCCACAAGAGCAGAGAGATATTTTAAATCAGCTTATAACATCCAAGGAAATTGCAGTAGCAATTAAAGAATTGAAGTCTGGTAAGGCCCCGGGGATGGATGGTTTGACTGCGGTCTACTATAAAAACTTACAGGAGGAGATGGTGGAACCACTGAAAGAATTATTTAATAACATACAACAGGGTGGAGGGATACCCTCATCGTGGAAGACAGCCTTTATTTCTCTAATACCTAAGGAAGGTCAAGACCATTTAGAACCAAAAAATTACAGGCCCATATCACTATTAAATACAGATTATAAGATTTTTGCTAAAGTGTTAGCAAATAGATTAATGAAAATTATGCAGCAAGTGATACATCATGATCAAACAGGATTTATAAGTGGTAGACAAATGAAAAATAATGCTAGGCATATTGTTAATATAGTGGAATATTTGGGCAGGAATAACCAGGTCCCTGCAACGCTAATATTTCTTGATGCAGAGAAAGCGTTTGATCGATTGAATTGGCAATTCTTATTGAAAATAATGGAAAGGATGAAGTTTGGAGAGTATTTTGAGCAATCAATTAAGGCAATATATCAGAGACAAACAGCTCAAATAATAATTAATGGAGGCTTAACTGATAACTTTGAAATAGAAAAAGGTACAAGACAAGGATGTCCATTGTCTCCATTACTGTTTATTTTGTCATTGGAAATATTATTGAATAAAATACGTGAGCTAGAAAGTATAAAGGGAATTAAAATTAGACAGCATGAATATAAATTATGTGCATTTGCAGATGACCTGGTTGTTACCTTAACCCAGCCACTACAATCTGTTAAGGTTTTGATGGATATAATTAAAGATTATGGACAAGTATCTGGTTTTAAAATAAATGCAGCCAAAACAAAGATAATAGCTAAAAATATGACTGTAAAACAAAAAGAGGAGATGGTATGCATAACAGGATTTGAAGTGGTTAAAAAGGTCAAATATTTAGGGATTAATATCCTGACAACAAATATGAAATTATACCAACATAATTATGAATTATTGTGGAATAAAATACAAACTGATTTACAGAGTTGGGAAAAACTGCAATTGTCGCTGCTGGGAAGGATAGCTGCAGTAAAGGTGAATGTTTTACCAAGGTTTCTATTTCTTTTTCAAATGATACCTATACTTAAAACAGACAAAAATCTGAAGGAGTGGCAAAAGGGTGTAAACTCTTTTATTTGGGCAAGGAAGAAACCACGAGTAAAACAGAGAATAATGCAAGACTCTAGAGAGAGAGGAGGTCTTAAAATGCCAAATATAGGACTGTATTATGAAGCAGCTACCTTGTCGGTAGTTAGTGATTGGGTTAACATGACGGAGGAAAGGATATTAAATATAGAGGGTTATGGTCTGGTCTATGGCTGGCACGCTTATTTATTGTATGATAAAAAGGTGGATACTATCATTAAAAGTCATATACTGAGGAGTGCTTTGTTGCGTGTCTGGAAGAAATATCGATATAAGTTAAATGATAAATTGCCAATATGGACAATACCCAGACATGC
>WNWU01010516.1:0-17657 GCA_012654045.1 Ptyas mucosa | reverse complement strand
GGAGGATTAACCAATCCCCGGCCGGATGTCCTTATAAGGACATAACATTTACAATCTGTTGCTGCTGCAGCTGCCCTAGTGGAGTGATCAGCTGACCTTGTTCTTGGTCTTTCCTTGGTTGTGGCTGTTCCCCACTCTGTCTCTGCCTTGTTGCTCCGTACTCATACTAAGTTTCTTTCCACTTCCTGCCTTACGAAATATGAAGCTGTGCTCCTTTCCTCTCCACATATTTCTTTGTGCCGCTGCCCCACCCTAAACCCTGCTTCTCTTCTCTCTGTTCCTTCTGATGGGGAACCTCATGATTGTGAATTCCTCTGCTCTATGTTGTCTAAACTATGTCAAGATCTTTGTGATGTTCTTCTTGCTAACCCTGACCTTGTCCTTTATACTGATGGATCCTGCTTTCAGTCTACCAGTGGGGTTTTGGTTGCAGGCTTTGCTGTATGTTCCTCCTTTGAGCCTTTGCTTTCTGGACCTCTCCCCGGGGTCCGCTCTGCTCAGGTTGCTGAACTCATTGCTCTTACTAGAGCTTTCCATTATGCTTCTGGTAAATTGGCCACTGTGTACACAGATAGCCACTTGAGCACTTACTGCTCAAGGCACCCTGATTAAAAATGCTACTTATGTCAAGGACCTTTTAGATGCCCTTCATTTGCATTCCCAGCTTGCTGTTATTAAGTGGCTAGCTCACCAGACCTCTTCTTTCTTTCTTTTTAATTTTCAAAAAAAATTATTAACATTTAAAATATTAAATACAAATACAAATACAAATACATCTGTAACAAAAATACGTCCATGATAGTGGTACAATTCAATATCATTCCAACAGTACACAAATCTTAACTCTATTCATATATTCTCAGATATTACTTCTTGATTAAATATATGTAAACACAATTTATGTCTTATTTTGATCTATATACTTCCTATTTTTATTTTCTATCCATTGATACCAGTTCTCCCAGGTTGAGTAATATTCTGAGTCTTCCTTGTTATTTAATTCTATAGTACGTTTGTCCATTTCTGCACACTCAAAAATTTTCCGGATTATTACACAATCTGTCGGTGTAGTGGACATTTTCCAGGCTTGTGCGAGAACAATTCTTGCTGCTGTAATAATATGAATGATCAAATATTTAATCTTTTTAGGATATTTTCCCTTAATGATCCCCAGAAGAAACAGTTCAGGCTTCAATTCTATTTGGCAATGTGTAATTTCATTTAACCATTTTTGTATTTTAATCCAGTATTTTTTTATTTCTGGGCAAAGCCACCATACATGAAAAAAGGTATCTTGTGCTTTTTTACATTTCCAACAGTTAGGGTTTAGATTGGGGTACATTTTTACAAGTCTTGTTGAGGCTAAATGCCACCGATAGAACATTTTATACTGATTTTCTTTATATGCAGCGGATTTTGTTAATGTATAATTTTTCTTCCAAATTTTTTCCCAATCTTCTAACTCAATATTATGTCCCACATTTTTAGCCCAAGCTATCATTGGCCCCTTTACGATTTCCTCTTCCAAATCAAAATTTAATAAATAATTATATATTTTAGATAGTAATTTCTCTTCCGGGCCTGTTAATAATTTGTCTAGTTGTGTTAAATTCGGTTCAAATCCAAATTCCTCTAAATCTTTTTTGTATCTTGATTGTAGCTGGAGATAAGGCCACCAATAATTATTCCCTGCTCCTTTAATTCTTGGTTGGATTTTAATCTTCTCCCCTTATCCAAAATTTCATTATATTTTACCATTTTACCAATGTCTAATGTGTTAGGGTGAATAATTGCCTCCATGGGTCCTCTATGACAAATACCATATCATCTGCGAATGCCTGCACTTTGAATTCTTCCTGTTTAATTTTAGTTCTTTTTATTTCCACGTTTAATCTAATTCTTTGTAATAGTGTCTCTAGGATCAGGATAAAGAGCAGAGGCGACATTGGACAGCCCTGCCTAACTCCTTTCAGTATCTTAAATAGGTTTGTGGTCTCCCCATTTATTATTACCCTTGCCTTTTGTGTAGAGTAAATCGACTCAATCATCTTTTCAAATTTATCTCCGAATTTCATGGCTTTAATTTGTTGGACCATAAATTCTGAATTCACATTATCAAAAGCTTTATGAGCATCCAGGAAGACAAGGGCCGCTTGTCTCTCTGGGTGCGCCTCGTAATATTCCAGTATATTAATTATTATTCTAGTATTATTTCTAATTTGTCTCATAGGGAGAAATCCATTTTGATCTGTATGTATCTTCTCATTTAGTATTTTTTTTATCCGTTCCACCATAATATTCATAAAAAATTTATAATCCGAATTTAACAGTGAGATTGGTCTATAATTCTTAATTTGTTTATAGTCAGTGCCTTCTTTAGGGATCAGGGTAATGTATGTCTCTTTCCATGATTCTGGTACCTTTGCTTTCCTCAAGACTTCATTACATATTTCCAATAGTAATAATTCTATCGAATCTCTTAAGTGTTTATAAATTTCCCCTGGCAACCCATCTGGTCCTGGAGTCTTATTATTATTTTTTTGCTTCTGAATTGCTTCTTTAAGTTTGAGTAATGTTATTTCCTTATTTAGTACTTCCCTTTCTTCTTCTCTCAATGAGAATGCAATTTCTTCCTTCAAATAATCACTTATTTTCCCCTGTACGGTTTCTTCCTGTCTATAAAGCCTTTCAAAGAATTCTTGTGTAATTTTCTTTTTCTTCTCCATATTACTTTCCACGGTTCCATTTTCATCCTGTAGCTGATGTATTATTCTTTTTCCTCTTTCCTTTTTTAATTGATAGGCCAGCCACCTCCCTGGTTTATTAGCATATTCAAAATAATTTTGCTTTGCAAATTTTAAATTTCTTGCCAATTCTTTTTGGTCCAAAATATTTAATTTATGTTTAACTAGGGCCATTTTATTGTTAGTTTGTTTGTCCCCAGGATCTGTTTGTAATTGATTTTCTAACTTTTTAATTTCCTCGGACAATATGTTGTAATCTCTCCACTTATCTTTGTTTCTTTTTGCAATATATGCTATTGTAATCCCCTTTAAATATGCTTTTGTGGTATCCCAGAGGTTTTGTAATGAGGTGTGGTGTTTCTTGTTGTCTTTAAAAAATAATTCCAATTCTCTTAAAATCTTTTGGATATATTCTTTTTCTTTTAAAATTTGTGGATTCAATGTCCATCTACCTTTCTTCCTTTTTTGTCCTTTCCATATTATTTTGAGAGGATTGTGGTCACCAGACCTCTTCTGATGAAGTTGCTGTGGGCAATTCACTAGCAGATGCTACAGCAAAGAAGGCTGCCCTTTTGACCCCAAAGTATCCTCCCTATGCTCTTGCTTATCTCTCTGATACACCTCCTGCCCTTGTTGCTGTTGACCACTTGGTTGAAGCACAGCAAACTGCCCCTGCCTCTGAACATCGTGTATGGACCAACAATTCCTGTGTGGTTGGTTCTGATGGTGTGTGGTGCCACAATGATGGTCAACCCATTTGTCCTTGTTCCTTGCTGCCCTATCTTGTTCGGCTCCAACATGGGCCTGTCCACATTGGCCAGGATGGAGTAACTTCTGCTATCAACAAAGAATGGTTTGCTCCAGGTATACACATCATGGCAAGACAAATTTGCTCATCATGCATTACCTGCCAGCAGCACAATGTTGGTCGCCCTGTGCCTACTCAAGCTGGATCTCACCCACCTCCCTGGGGACCTTTTGTTCATGTTCAAATTTTTACACTGGCATCCTTCAGTCTCAAGAGACTATGGTATCGTGCTCTGGAAAGAGGTCCTAAAACAGCATCTAGTGTGACTAAAAAGGCCAATTCAAGAGTGGCAATCCCTTCCACACTGAGGGCAGATCCATTCTGTCCCCTGCCCAGCCCTCAGATTTCGCTGGTTCCAGGACTGCCTCTTTGCCTCAACCTGCCGAACAAGTGTCTCTTCGAATTGGAGAAGGCCATGCCGCGTCTTTAGCCTCCAAGCTGAATGATCGGAGGTCAAGGTTTCCCAGTTGTTAAAGTCCATTCCCAGGGCCTTTAGGTCCCTCTTGCAGATATCCTTATATCTCAGTTGTGGTCTCCCTCTGAGGTGCTTTCCCTGCACTAATTCTCCATACAGGACATCTTTCGGATTCCAACCATCAGCTATTCTCACGACATGTCCCAGTCAGCGTAGACGTCACTGTTTCAATAGTGTATACATGCTAGAAATTCCAGCACGTTCCAAGACTGTGCTATTTGGAACTTTGTCCTGCCAGGTGATGCCAAGAATTCGTCGGAGACAGCACATATGAAAGGTGTTCAACTTTCTCTCCTGCCATGCGTAAAGGGTCCAAGACTCACTGCAGTACAAGAGTGTGCTCAGGACACAGGCTCTATAGACCTGGATCTTTGTATGTTCCGTCAGCTTCTTATTAAGCCATACTCTCTTTGTAAGTCTGGAAAATGTGGTTGCCGCTTTACCAATATGTTTATTCAGCTCAGTATCTAAAGAGAGAGTGTCAGAGATAGTTGAGCTGAGGTACACAAAGTCATGGATGACCTCCAGTTCTTGTGCAGAGATTGTAATACAGGGAGGTGAATCCACGTCCTGACCCATGACTTGAGTTTTTTTCAGGCTGATTTTAGTCCAGAGTCTTGGCAAGCCTTGCTAAAACTGTCCATAAGTTGTTGAAGGTCTTCAGCAGAGTGAGCAGTGACGGCAGCATCATCAGCAAAGAGGAAATCCCGTAAGCATTTCAGCTGGACTTTAGACTTTGCTCTCAATCTAGAGAGATTAAAGAGTTTTCCATCTGATCTGGTCTGGAGGTAAATACCCTCTGTTGCAGTTCCAAAAGCATGTTTCAGCATGACAGCAAAAAAGATCCCGAATAAAGTTGGTGCGAGAACACAGCCCTGCTTCACTCCACTTCGAATATCAAAGGGATCTGAAGTTAAGCCATCAAAAACTACAGTGCCCTTCATTTCCTCATGAAAGGATCTGATGATGTTGAGGAGCTGAGGTGGACATCCAATCTTGGGGAGAATTTTATAAAGGCTGTCCCTGCTAACCAAGTCAAAAGCCTTTGTAAGATCTATGAAGGCTACAAAAAGTGGCTGTCTTTGTTCCCTGCATTTCTCCTGCAACTGTCTAAGGGAAAATACCATGTCAGTAGTGGACCTGTTGGCTCGAAATCCACACTGTGATTCTGGATAGACTCTCTCTGCAAGCACCTGGAGCCTCTTCAGTACAACACGGGCAAGCAGCTTCCCTACAACACTAAGAAGAGAGATGCTATGGTAGTTGTTACAGTCACCCCTATCACCTTTGTTTGTTCTGTCCCCGTCCTCCACACGCACAAACCCACACAGACAGTCAAGGGTTAAATAATTGGCACACACAAACGGTCCGTTATCATAGGCTTGGCAGCTCTATGGGAACCGGCTGCCAAGTTCTTTACTATAACAAGAAGGGGGTGTTCCTCCACCAGATAACAAATGCAATACACACCGGCTGGGAAAAAACAGTCCAATTCACTATCCTTCAGCAGACTGAGGCTTTGCACCAAAGGAGCTTGCAAGAATTAACTTTGTCTGTCACAGAATCTAAATGGCCACCCCCCTCCTTTATATAGCCTGTGGGGTGTGGTCCAGTGACTCAGCTTAATCCCTGGCACGCCTCCTCCTCTGCTGTGATCGTTTAGCACGCCGACGCTGACGTGGGTCCAGCCACAACTTGTCTCCCTCATCACTCTCCGACCGATCGGAGACACCTGGCTCCTGGCCAATCTCCTCTCCTTCGGCCGACACCTGAGGAATTGTCAGAGAGGAGGGGCCGGGGGAGGGAGGCCTGGCCGGCTCCTCTCCTTCATGTTCGGAGTCTTCTTCCTCCGATACGATGAGCTCGGGGGTCGGAGCCACAACATTGTTCTTGTACAGTGTGACAATATTTGCATCCTTCATGTCCTGTGGTACTCCACCTTCCCTCCAACAAAGACAGAAGATTTCATGCAGTTCAGTGGGGATGTTCTCTTTGCAGCACTTCAGAACTTCGGCAGGGATGTTATCTTTCCTGGGTGCCTTGCCAGAGGCAAGGGAGTCCAGGGCCACATTTAGTTCTTCTAAAGTTGGTTCACTGTCAAGCTCCTCCAAGACAGGTAGGCACTCAATGTTATTTAATACTTCTTCAGTTACCACATTTTCTCTGGAATATAACTCAGAGTAGTGCTGTACCCAGCGTGCCATCTGCTGTGATAACCTCACCTGTAGCAGACTTCAGAGGGGCAGATTTCTTCTGTGTTGGACCTAAGGCCTGCTTGATGCCATCATACATCCCATTGATCAGTGGTGAAATCTAAAATTTGTTACTACCGGTTCTGTGGGCGTGGCTTGGTGGGTGGGTGGGTAATGTGACTGGGTGGGCATGGCCATTTAAAAACAAAAACTTTTAAAACCATTTTTTCTACAACCTCTTCGGTGAAGAGGTTGTAAAAAAATGCTTTCAAAAGGCTCTGACGATCCCAACTGAGTTGCCTGATCAGCAGAGGCTTTTTTTTAACTTTTAAAAGCATTTTTTCAGCTGAAGAGGTTGTAGAAAAAATGCTTTTAAAAGTTAAAAAAAAGCCTCTGATGATTGTGCGGCTCAACTGGGTATGGGGGGGCAGGGATTTTTGCTACCGGTTCTCCGAACCACCCGCCTCCATCACTACCGGATCGGGCGATCCGGTCCGAACCAGGAGCATTTCACCCCTGCCCTTGATGTTGCCTGTGTCAGCTGCTATCTGGGTCTGAGAGCAAAGCTGCAGCCAATAATTGTTAGCACATCTCCTGGTGGTCTGTTGGACTTTGCTATGAGCAGCTCGCAGAACCTGTAGGTTGAGCTCACTGGAACAGGCTTTATATGCAATTAGAGCTCTCCTTTTTTCCTCGATGGCTGGTGTCAGCTCCTCCAAATGGGCTTCAAACCAATCTGCTGTCTTTCTGATCTCCTTACCATATATCGACAAAGCAGTGTTATAAACAGCATTCTTGAAATATTCCCATCGTTCAGATGCATTTACTTCAGCTGGGCCTGGGAGAGTTTCTTTGAGTGCTTGTGCAAATTCCTCCACTTTGCCCTGATTGCGGGTCTTGTTGATGTCAATTCGTGGTCTTCCTTCCTTCTTTGAGTGATGCAATCTCTTTGTTTGCAGTTTTATTCTGCTGCACACCAAGGAGTGGTCTGTATCGCAATCAGCACCCTGATAGCTGTGTGTGATTGTAATATTGGGGAGGTTGGAGCGCCTGGTAAGAATCAAGTCGAGCTGGTGCCAATGCTTCGATCTTGGATGTCTCCAAGAAACTCTGTGTTGAGGCTTTGTTTTAAAGTATGTATTGCTAACGCAAAGACCATAGTAGCAGCAAAACTCCAGCAGTCGTTGGCCATTTTCGTTCATCTTCCTGATGCCGAACTGACCTAAACAAGTGGGCCAAGAACTATAATCAGCTCCAACTCTGGCATTAAAATCGCCAAGGATAAACAGTGGTTCTTTCTCAGGGATTTTCTTGATAGTAGCAGCCAGATCATTGTAGAATTTGTCTTTGGATTCTACTGAAGATGATAATGTCGGAGCATATGCGCTAATAAGAGTAACCAGCCCTGCTGATGAGTGGAGCTGCAAGGACAGAATTCTTTCACTTCCTGCAGCAGGTGGAGTAATGGATCCTAGTAGGGTGTTTCTGACCGCGAAGCCAACTCCATATTCCCTAGATTCGTTTGATGGTTTTCCCTGCCAGAAGAACGAGAAGTTTTTCTCCTTAATAGATCCCGAGTCTAACAGTCTTGTCTCTTGAAGGGCAATGATGTCCATCTGCCGTCTGCTCAACTCCATGTCAATGCCAGCTGTCTTACGTATGTCATCTATCTCTTGTAAATCGTCAGAAAGGCTGGGGGTCATTGTCCGAACATTCCAGGTGCCCAACTTTAGGGCTAAAGTTTTCTTATGTTTGTTGCATGGTGCAAAGTTATTTTTTTTTTATTAAAAAAGTTTTAAAAGTTTTACATACATTTTCTCCCCCCCTCCCCAACCACCTCCCCCGACTTCCCAGAGCAAGTACAAAATAAAATACAGCTTAAATTCTCTAAATTAAACTCCATTTCACACTTATTATAATCATGATCATTAAACAAATAGATAAAAGGAAAGCAAGCCTTTTTTCTCCTTATTCCATCTAATTCAACAAAATTATCTCCATTTATAATTACAGCAATTAAAACAATTAAGTATTATCTAATCAAACCTATCATTACTCAATTTGGCTAATTGTTACTTAACAAATTATTAGGTCTATACAATTTAACAAAATATTTTATAACTTCTTTCATTTAAAACAAAACAACAACAACAACAACAACAAAAAGAAAGGAAAAAAAAGGAAACCCTCACTCAAAAAACCTCCGATTTAAAAAAAAAATTACTATATAAACTCTTCCGTCCTTCACTTTTAAACCATCAAGGTCCAATTATTATCAAAACACTTTTTCTTTTTCCAAAAAATTCAAAATCTTTAAACAGTTAAACAATACTTTTTAAGGACCATCATCTCATCAAGCAGGGTTATTTTCCATTTCTCCAGTCTTTCTTCTTTTCCTTTTTACGAACTTTCTTCTTAACTTTGATCCCTCTGCCTTTTTTAGCTCCAGTAAAATTTTGGGGTTTTTGGGATTGCATATTATAAAATTTTTGCAGAAATGTAGCTTCTTCTGGAAACAACTCTTTAAGTGCAGATTGAGTTTTATAAAAAAAAATTCGTGAAACCAAAATTTCATCAGCTTGCAACACTTCTTGCTCCTTATTTTGCACAACATTCATCTTTCTCTCCTCAGTAAAATCTGCTATAATCTGTTGTTGTTTTTTTGCATCTCCCAACTCTTCATTCAATCCCCCACTGCTAGATTGCAACTCAGTATTTCCATGTATTTCATTATTTCCAGCTTGAGAAGCTTGAAATATAGTATCAATTCTTTTCAATAAAGCAGAGGTAATTGAACTCAAAGCTTCCTCAAATTCAGACCATTGAGGGTTAAATAACCCTCCTTTGCTTTCAAAAAGCCCAGCCATCTTGCCCCCCTTCTTCCTTCCCTTCCAGAAGGACAGAAAAAAAAGGGGAAGAGAAAAGAAAAAAAGAGTTTCAAGAAGAAAAAAAAAAGGGAATCCTTTACAATTTGTAATTTGTATTGCTGCTTCAATTATTATTATTCCTTTCTTATTACATCCACTTTTCAAAAAGGAGTTTTACGTTTCAAACAGGGGCTTGTCAATAATTACTTTTAGCTTTCACTTCTTCACGCCCTGTTAAAACTCAAACGCCATCTTGCTTTCACTTTCAGCTTAGGAAGAATCTTTTAAAGAAAGTAAATCTTTGGAGTTAAAAGGAAAAAAAAATACTTGCTGTTTGATTCATACTGCTTGTGCTCCGCCAGCTCGATTCAAAAAATATCTGTTTAAAGTTGGTGCTGGAATGGTTAACGACATCTAGCTCTGCAAAGCAGAGGCATCCAGGGTCCAGAGTACTGACAGGCTTAACGGGGAGCTCTCATCTTCAAGCGCCAGATTATGGGTGAAATCCGGCACTTTCAGGGAGCTCTACCCCACCCGTCTACTCACTTTCCCCCCTCATACCAGGGGGAAAGTTTTCAAACCGCAAGACAGCCGATAGTCGCTGTTCTTGCAGTTCTACGAAGCCCTGGGCTGGCGCTTCAAAAAGAAGCGTCTGGCGATGTCGCAGTCCCACTGGAAGCCAGCCATGGTGCAAAGTTATTGATCTGCTTGTTGGCTTTGACCCTAAACCCCATGCACCCTGTGAGGTTAACAGACCGTGGCGGGGCAGCATCTTACTGGCTGGGGGCTGCCCAGCTTAAGGTGGGTGGTAGCTGCCCAATGAGGTACAATGACCTCTTCCACCGACAAAAGTGGCCCCTGGCGTCACGCTCTATGCCAATCAAGCAAAGACTTATAACTGAACTCACTTAGCTCCTTGGTTCTCCGAGGAGCTGAGGGAGATGAAGCGCCGGAAAAGACGCCTAGAGAGCGGTTGGAGGGCCAGCCGGTCCGAATCTTACCTGACACTGGTAAGATCTCATATTAAGACCTACCCAGTGGCGATAAAAGAGGTGAAATCTAGCTATTTTGCCGCTCTTATCGCGTCATCAGATAATCGCCCAGCCGCCCTGTTTAGGGTGACCCGCTCCCTCCTTCACCTGGAAGCGCAGGATGACCCCTTGCAGGGTCGAGCTGAGGATTTTGTACAGTATCTGCATGATAAAATAACTCAGATTCGGGAAGATTTGGCCGCTGACTGGGTTAGTTCAGATGAGATGACTGAGGCAGGCCTTGAGACTGTTATCTGGGAGGAGTTTGATCCTGTAGCTCCCGAGGACATGGACAGGATCCTGGGATGGATGAATGCGACCACATGTTTATTGGACCCGTGTCCCTCCTGGTTGGTGCTGGCTTCCCAGGTGGTTACATGAGGGGAATTACTAATGCTTCTTTGAGTGAGGGGATTACTCCAGGGGATTACTAACGCTTCTTTGAGTGAGGGTGTCCTACCAACCGCCTTGAAAGAGGTGGTTGTGAGGCCCCTCCTCAAGAAGCCCTCCCTGGATCCGGCTGTTTTGGCTAACTATCGTCCAGTCTCCAACCTTCGTTTTATTACGAAGGTTTTTGAGAGTGTGGTGGCGTGACAGCTTCCCCAGTACCTGGATGAAGCTGTCTATTTAGATCCGCTGCAGTCCGGCTTTAGGCTTGGGTACAGCACGGAAATGGCATTGGTTGCGTTGGTGGATGATCTCTGGAGGGCTCGGGGTAGGGGTTATTCCTCTATCCTGGTCCTGTTAGATCTCTCAGCGGGTTTTGATACCATCGACCATGGTATCATGTTGTGCCGGCTGGAGGGACTGGGGGTGGGGGGCACCGTTTTACGGTGGTTCTCCTCCTATCTCTCCGACCGGTCGCAATCGGTGTTGACAGGGGGGCAGCGGTCGACCCTGAGGCACCTTGTTTGTGGGGTGCCACAAGGGTTGGTCCTCTCACCCCTCCTGTTCAACATTTATGTGAAGCTGCTGGGTGAGTTCATCCGTGGTTTTGGGGTGGAGTTCAGTACGCTGATGATACTCAGCTGTACATCTCCACCCCAGACCATCCCAACGATGCCTTGGAAGTGATGTCCTAGTGCCTGGAAGCCATGCAGGTCTGGATGGGGAGAAACAGGCTTCGACTCAACCCTTCCAAGACCGAGTGGCTGTGGCTGCCGGCGTCCCGGTATAGCCAGCTGGCGCCATCGCTGGTTATTGGGGGTGAATCACTGGCCCCCACGGAAAGGGCCCGCAACTTAGGCGTCCTCAAGGACACACGGCTGTCTTTAGAAGAGCATATGACGGCCGTGGCCAGGGGGGCCTTCTATCAGGTTCGCCTGATACGCCAGTTGCGCCCCTTTCTAGATCAGGACTCCTTACGCATGGTCACTCAAGCACTCGTCACTTCTCGTCTGGACTATTGTAACGCTCTCTAAATGGGGCTGCCCTTGGGGTGTACCCGGAGGCTCCAACTGGTGCAGAATGCGGCCACGCGGGGAATTATGGGAGCGACGGGGCTCCTCTCCTACATGAACTGCATTGGCTTCTGGTGGACTTCCGGGTGCGCTTCAAGGTGTTGGTGATCACCTTTAAAGCGCTCCATGGCTTAGGGCCGGGGTACTTACGGGACCGCCTTCTGTCACCAATTGCCTCCCACCGGCCAGTTCGCTCCCACAGAGAGGGCCTCCTCAGGGTGCCGTCAGCCAGACAATGTCGGCTGGCGACCCCCAGGGGGAGAACCTTCTCTGTGGTGGCACCCACCCTCTGGAATGATCTACCCCCAGAGATACGAGTGATTCCAGACCTCCGGACTTTTCGTCGGGCCCGTAAAACCTATTTGGCTGTTCACCGCCCTGAGTCCGAAAGGAGAAGGGCGGTATAAAAATTCAATAAATAATAATAACCAGTAACTGCCTCTTCCCGTGTTGTTTCAATGCTGTATGCAAAGCTGGATTGTCCTCTCCAGAGCACGAGGCCTGGGTAGATTAATATGGAAGATAGACTGTTACCCAAGCAGCAGATTCCCCCTCTCCACTTGAATGGGACTCCATGTTCAAATGGACTTCATACAAATGCCAAGATGCTGCACTTATGAATATGTGTTAGTTCTAGTCTGCATGTATAGTAGCTGGATTGAGGCATACCCATGCACCAAAGCTGATGCTGTCACAGTGGCAAAACGATTACTTAGAGAATTTTTGCCCAGATTTTATTTTTTTTAATTTTTTTATTTTTTTTTATTTGATTTATATGCCGCCCTTCTCCAGAGACTCAGGGCGGCTTACAAGGCGCTAAGCAATACCTAGATTTGGTATTCCTATTTACTTAGGAAGTGATAAGGGCACACATTTTGTCAATCAGGTAATCAAGGAAGTATGTAAAGCCCTTCAGATCAATCAAAAACTCCATTGCCTCCATCACCCTGAATTCTCAGGTAATATTGAGAGATTTAATGCCACCCTTAAGAATAAGTTGGCCAAACTTTGTGATGAAACTGGCCTAAAATGGCCAGATTGCCTCCCATTGGCCCTGATGTCCATCAGAATGACTCCTTCTAAAGAAACTGGACTCTCTCCACGTGAAATACTGATGGGAAAGCCTATGTGAATGCCAGCTTCCCCTCCGTCACGTCTACATTTAAAAGACATCCATATGTTAGATGCTGTTATACTGGACTATTACCGAGCTCTCATTACATCTCTAAAAGACTGTCATTCACAGGTTGCCGCAGCTCTGCCCAAAGAACCATTACATCTTTGTCATTCATTGAAGGTTGGAGACTGGGTTCTCACCAAAGTATTTCAGTGAAAGAACTACCTAGCTCCTTGTTGGAAGGGACCATTTTAGATCTTGTTAACCACCAATATGTTCTGACCTAGGCTTCCTTAGAAAGTAAACAGCACAAACTTAGTCCCGGCAAACCTCTTTAATTCATACGACTGTAAATTACTTTCATTTACAGTCCGCAAGGCTTGATAAACAGTCTTTCAGAGGAAGGTTATCAACACCCACCTATCTCACGTGGAACGCTGCCAGAGAGCTAATTTCCAGGTGCAGGGCAAGGCCAAACTTGGCACAGAGTCACAAACAGCATTTTCACATCTTGAATCAGCCAGATGAACTAATTGCTTCCTGCAAAAGCTCACATCCTGTTCGCTTCTCTTTTATGTCTTATGGGAGGGGCCAATCATCTCCAAGCCTTACTCCCAAGTCGACCCTGTTTTCTTAATTGTTCCTGTCTCCTGGCAGCTCTGCGCATTCGCGCACTGGGAACAGGCTCACGCTGTTCTTCTGCCTCACTGATGTCAGACTCCGGAGACTCCAGAGGCAGCAAAGAACTACCAGATGGCCTTGGCCCACTCTCTGCCTCCGACTCAGAGCCATCGTCCAAAGCTTCCCCAGACTCCAGGACTGGCTCATGTTCCACCCCAACCTCCTCACTGTCTGAATCTGCTGCCAGCTCTGCTGGCCGCTGGTGGGCCACAACACTATACCACTGTGAAGTGTCAAGGTCTGACCCCCTGCACGCTTCGCACTGTAAGAAGGTACCAGCCCCAGACGAGGAAGCTGCATGACTGAACTCATCCAGACCCACCAAGGCAAACATTGAAGTTTTGCCCAACAGGGAAGCAAATGCTAGTAACCACTGCTCCCCACCAGTGTACAATCTCCAGCCCAGATTGAAATTAAAAAAAGTACAACCTGATCCATCCATCTCTCAGCCTGTCTAGGTCGGACCTGGCAGGAACAAACCAAGCCAAGACACACATGCGGCAATACTCTGGTTTTACTTCCCATAAACAGGCAGAAGCCTCAGAACATGGGAAGATGGCTTAATCAAATTCCATGTAAAGTCAGCACTGGGAGCGTTTGCCTTCCAGCACTGCTTTTAAGCCTTTGGGCCCCACCCCCCCAATTGTCTGGCTGCCATGCCCACCAGTAACCACCATCCAGCTCCGGCGCTGGAGTAACCTGTCCAGCCATCATGGATTCCACTAGGGCCGACACCCAGCCTGCGGTGATCGGGCTCATCACCTCCCAAAACGGCCCCAACTGCAGAGAGCCAGTCAGCTGGGTGTCAGAGGTTTTTAGCGGCTGCTGGGCATCAGCTAGGCAGCGCAGGAGAAGCAGAGGATCGTCGTGGGCCTTTCACATCAGAGGTTCACCCGTCATGGCAGAGAAGCCGCCTCTATCGCTGCTATGGCTGCCGCCTTCCTCACCGCGTCGTTCCCCCCCAGGTATGGTGAGCCCTGGAACAGGGCTCGACAGGCGGCTCCCCTCTACCAGGGGTCCACCTGGAAGACAGGAAATAGAAGTGTTGATGATGGCATTATGACCTGCAACCGCCCCCCCCCCCCGGTTTGTCGGGATACCGTCGGTGAAACCGCCACAGCAGTCCAGCAGCCCTCACATCTTGTTCTGGTACCCAGGATGCCTCGGTGGCAGGGTAACCCTTTCACTGTACTAGGTATTGGCGTTTACCCCTGTGCAACCGTGAGTCTAAGATCCTGTCTATTTCGTAGTGGTCTGTTCCCACTGGTCCCGGTGGTTCAGGTAGGGGCCTAACATTGGCGGCTTCTCCAGGTTTCAACAGGCTACTGTGGAACACAGGATGAACCCGGCCCAGTAAGGGTGGGAGCTTCAGTTCCACTGTCATGGGGTTGATGACCCGAATGATTGGGAACGGGCCTAGGTATTTCGGGCCCAGCTTCTTACACGGTACCCTCAATTTGAGGTACTTAGTAGATAGATACACCTGGTCCTAAAGGGTTTGTGTGCTGCTCGCTTCTTGTCGGCTTGGACCTTTTAGGTTCCCGCCCTTTTTTTTACCATTTTTTTACCTGCCCCCCCCCCCCCCCCAGACGTCTGGTATCATATCTGCCCATTCTTTCAGGGTTCTCGAGGCCTGGGGATCATGGGTCCACTTGGGAATGGGCACAAGCCCTATCCTTTTTTTTTTAATTGAAAAAGTTTTACAAGTTTTACATACATTTTCTCCCCCCTCCCCAACCACCCCCCCGACTTCCCAGAGCAAATACAAAATATAAAATACAGCTTAAATCCCCTAAATTCAACTCCATCTCTCACTTATCATAATCATTAAACAAATAGATAAAAGGAAAGCAAGTCTTCTTTCTTCTTATTCCATCTAATTCAACAAAATTAGTATCCATTTATAATTACAGCAGTTAATAAAACAATTAAGTATTACCCAATCAAACCTATCATTACTCAATTTAGCTAATAGATACTTAACAGATTATTAGATCTATACAGTTTTACAAGATATTTTATAACTTCTTTCATTTAAAACAAAAAAAAACCTCATTCAAAAACCCCAAATTTAAAATAAAATACTATATAAACTCTTCCGTCCTCCACTTTTAAACCATCAAGGTCCAATTATAATTAAAACACTTAATAAAAAAAAAAATTCTAACTAAAAAATAATAATCAAACCTCTTATTAATTTATCAATACATATTAACAAATCAACTAAAAACATCATTTAATAGCTATATCAAACATTTAAATTCTTCATACTAGATTAAACCAGTTGCTAATCTTCTTATCTTCACATCTTCCAACAGCATATAGAATGTCTTCATTTGCGTCTACCCACCTAAATAAAAATTGCTTCTTTATATAACCCCCCCCCCCGAGTGACTTTGTAATTGTATTTCAAATAGTATCCATCAAATCCAGCCAAAAATTAGATTAATAAATTCATCAGACGTATTAGGGAAACCACCAGATCAACTGCAATTGCCCTAGGCCCATAGTCCTTTTGCCTTATATTTATTACCTTCAAACAGAAAACTCCAATTTACTATATTCCATAAAACTTCTGCGATTGCAATTAAGTCCAAATTTATTACAGTCCTTAATAAAATATTCCAAATCATTCAGGTCAAGGCATATTTCACAGCCCAACACACCAGCATTGCTGTGATCTGTTTATTCTTCTCAAAATATTCCAATACAGCTGTAGGTTACCTCCTCATCGTCGATCATCGCTTAGTTAACTGGCATTAAGCTGTTGGATGTTTTCTTCCAAAAGTTCAAAATCTTTAAACACTTAAACAATACTTTTTAAGGACCATCATCTCATCAAGCAGGGTTATTTTCCTTGTCTCCAGTCTTTCTTCTTTTCCTTTTTACGAACTCTTTTCTTAACTTTGATCCCTCTGCCTTTTTTAACTCCAGTAAAATTTTGCATTTTTTGGGATTGCATATTATAAAATTTTTGCAGAAATATAACTTCTTCTGAAAACAGCTCTTTAAATGCAGGTTGGATTTTATAAGAAAAGATTTGTGTAGCCAAAGTCTCATCAGCTTCCAAAATTTCTTGCTCCTTATTCTGCACAGCATCCATCTTTCTCTCCCCCCAAAAAACTACTATAGGCTGTTGTTGTTCTTTTCCTTCTCCCAGCTCTTCATTCAATCCCCCACTGCTAGATTGCAACTCAGTATTTCCATGTATTTCATTGTTTCCAGCTTGAGAAGCTTGAAATATAGTATCAATTTTTTCCAATAAAGCAGAGGTAATTGAGCTCCAAGCTTCCTCAAAATCAGACCATATCTGAGGGTTAATTAACCCTTCTTTGCTTTCTTTGCTTTCAAAAAGACCAGCCATCTTGCCTCCCTTCTTCCTTCCCTTCCAAAAGGACAGGGAAAAAAAAGTATCAAAAAGAAAAAAAAGACCCTTTGCAATTTGTAATTTATATTACTGCTTCAATTATTATAATTACTTCCTTTCTTGTTTCATCCACTTTTCAAAAAAGAGTTTTACGTTTCAAACAGGGGCTTGTCAATAATTACTTTTAACTTTCACTTCTTCATGCCCTGTTGAAACTCAAACGCCATCTTGCTTTCACTTTCAGCTTAAGGAAAATCTTTTAAAGAAGGTAAATCTTTGGAGTTAAAAAAAAAGAAAATACTTGCTGTTTTATTCCTGCTGCTTATGCTCCGCCAGCTTGATTCAAAAAGTATTTGTTTAAAGTTGGTTGCTGGGATGGTCACGACATCTAGCTCTGCAAAGCAGAGACATCCAGGGTCCGGAGTACTGACAGGCTTAGCGGGGAGCTCTCATCTTTGAGCGCCAGATTATGGGTAAAATCTGGCACTCTCAGGGAGCTCTACCCCACCCGTCTGCTCACTTTCCCCCCTCTTACCAGGAGGAAAGTTTCCAAACCACAAGACAGCTGATAGTCGCTGTTCTTGCGGTTCTACGGAGCCCTGGGTTGGCGCTTCAAAAAGAAGCGTCCGGCGATGTTGCGATCCCAGCGGAAGTCCCGGCACAAACCCTATCCTGTTCACCACCTGGAAGGGAGTGAACCCGGTGCTACCATGCACCATGTTATTATATGCCACCTATGCAAATAGAAGGAGGCCTGCCCAGTCCTTCTGCTGATAGGAGATGTAGCATCTCAGATAGCATTCAACCATGGCATTTGGGTAGAGCCTATTAGGCGGACGAAGTCATGCCAGAACTTGGCGGTGAACTGTGTTATGTCCTTATAAGGACATCCGGCCGGGGATTGGTTAATCCTCC
>WNWU01010515.1:0-17150 GCA_012654045.1 Ptyas mucosa | reverse complement strand
AGAATCCAGAAATGAGGTGGGAGAATATCCGAAGGAGACAAAAAACCATTTGATATTAAAAAACGCAGGGGAGGAAAAGGTTTCCTTTTTTATAAAAAAAAAAAGCTCCAGTTTAAATGATCTCTCATGAAAATTTTCTTGGCAATCAAGGGATTTCAAAAAAAAGGAGACAGAAAAATGTTTGATTTTGCATTTTTTTCAATAAGATGAAATACGGTTTGCATTAATTCATTATGGCAACCAAACCCATTGCTTGAAACATGGCCCATAGGATAGATGCACTTAACCCAATTGTGACTCATTCAGCCAATGGTGACATCTAAGTCCCCAGGATAAGACCAAGTTCTGTGCCCTAACACCGTCTTTAACTCTGAATTTCCTTTAAGTCAGAACTTGTACTTACAAACAGGCTGCCTATTATCAAAGATGGCGGATGGGGCTCTCCTTCCTATTAGCTCAGAAGCTCCTCACCCTTGGATCAATACTTACAAGCCACTCCTGCACTGTTTTTTTCTGTGTCCCTTTTGTATGTAGATATTTTTTCTTTCTGCTCATTTTGAGCCTTCAGGCAATCCTCAACCTTGATCTGAAGAGAAAATACAAGTTTTGAGTTTCTTTTCGGTAAACAATTACATCGGAGGGACGACCTAGTTAGAAGATATATTCAACCAGTTGCCAAGCGTCCGAATTTTTATCATGGGACCACGGAATGCTGCAATTATCAGAAGGGTGAAAAACCTGTCACTTTTTCCATTGTCATTGTAACTTCAAACAGTCACTAGACGAATGGTTCTAAGTCAAGGACTACCTGCACGGGCATTCAAGTGAGCTGCCTGAGTCTCCTGGTTGCAGTCATCCGAGAAACATCACTGAGAAATGAAAGTTTGGGCTGATCCAGCAGGAGTTTTTTTCTGAGTCTGCACTCAAGACTTTGGAGGACTCCATGACAATTTTGCTCTGGAGGAAATGTGGAAAGGGAGCTGGCAAAGGGAGTCTATTCCTCCCTACAGGCCATTTCCGTTGCTAAGCAAGACAGGGACACTGCAACTGTCATAAATACATGCTGGTTGCCAAGCGTCCCAATTTTAATCAGTGACCGCAGGGATGCTACAATGGTCATAAGTTTGAGAACGGTCATAAATCACTTTTTTCATTAGCATCGTAACTTTGAACGTTCATGAAATGAATGGTTCCAAGCCGAGAACTATGGTAAATCAGTCTTCAGAAAATTGCAGTCTCAGAGGATAAAGCAGGAGGTGAAGGTCTCAGGTTGGAATTGGGGAAGTTTGTTAAAGGAATGGCTGAGGCAGAAAGTTGCAGATGAGTGTAATAAGACCAGGAACAAATGGTGGGACACTACTATTCAATAAATAAATTAAAAAAATATAAAAAAAGTTAAGTGTGAAGGAACCGATGAATGATTAACTTCCTTAATGTATAAAATCTGTATATGGTTTGGGGTCTTGGCTCCTTTAGCTGCTGAGAAGAACTTCAATAAAAGTTCCTTGTACCACTTCTCCAGTCTGGTTCTGATTGGCATCCGTGCCAGGTTAAACCCAGTTTGCCACAACAGAGGAAGCAAGTAAGGTGATCTAAGGATTGCCAGGAAGACCAAGGATCTGGATGTTCCTCCGCAGCCATTCCTCCTGGCTGACTCCTACCTGGTATTCCGGGAAAGCCTCTTCCGCAGGGATCACCGAGTGGCCCTTGTGCTCTTTGGATCGGTCGCAGATCACGCAGATGAGGGTCTGGTGGTCCTTACAGAAGAGCTTGAGGGGCTCCCGGTGCTTCGGGCAGAAGCTTCCTCCTTCCTCGATCTGACGGCCGCCGCATTGCCTGGCCACTTCCACCAGCCGCGCCAGCTGCCTGTTGGGGAGGAGGCTGCGGGGCGCGAAGGTCTGTCTGCATTGGGAGCAGGAAGCCTTTGATTCAGACGTCCCCCAACTGCGGGTCAGGCAGCCCCGGCAGAAGTTGTGGCCGCACTCCGGGACGAGCACGGGGTCCTGGAAAAAGTCCCGGCAGATGGAGCAGGTGGCTTCTCCCACCAAATCCTGCAAGGGCGCTTCGGCCGCCATCGCCGCTTCTAAAAGGAAAGAGAAAGTGACCTTTGTGCCTTTCCCTGGGAATCAGCTGACCGCTTTTCGGCTCTGCCTAGGCGGGAAACCGAAATCAATTGTTGTTGTTCTTGTGCTCAGCTTCGCTGGCTTCTTAAAAAAGAACAATTTGGGGAGAAGCAAAAATTCACAGGACCGAGGCCCGATCAGTTATTTTCGGCCCAACCAGCTCTTTAAAGGGAAACTTGTTTTAAAAACTGGAGAGAAACAAATATCCCTTGGACGAACCACGGATCGATTACAATTGATCCCAGCATCCTGTTAAAGAGAAAAAAAAGTTTAAAAAACTGGGGAGAAGCCAACATTCTTGGGATCCCCTCCCCCCCGATCAATTATTGATCCAAAGTTCTGCTAAAGGAGAGGTGGGGAACCTTGGCTCCTTTGTGACTTGTAGACTTGAAATGACATCGGGTCTCCTGCTTGAGAAGGGGGCTGCTAGAAGACCTCCAGGGTCCCGTCCAGCTCTATTTTGAATGATTGAGTGATTGATTGACCTCCCGTTTTCTGAATAGTTTTTATCCCAGAGCTATAATTGCATAAATGAACTGAAGGGCCACCATCAATGAGCTGTTGGACAGCATTACTTGGTCTGTTGTGTGGATGTTTGGGTGGTTTAGGGGTGAGGAATTGTGGTGGGTGGGAGTGTGTTTGGGGATTGTTATGTGTGTTGGACCTGGTCTTTGGGTGTTAAGTGAATTTCGTTGTATGAGTATACTCTGTATACACGTACAATGACAATAAAGGTG
Source organism: Ptyas mucosa (assembly GCA_012654045.1). Classification (NCBI taxonomy): domain Eukaryota; kingdom Metazoa; phylum Chordata; class Lepidosauria; order Squamata; family Colubridae; genus Ptyas; species Ptyas mucosa. The sequence goes on along the minus strand of WNWU01010515.1, from coordinate 14,290 downwards.
TTGTTATTGTTATTATTATTATTATTATTATTATTAAATCTTTAATGAGATTCACAGCCTTTGAGGCTGGTTAATAGCTCAGCAGCTCGAGTCCTAACCAAGGACCTAGGAACTGTTAAGGTATCGTTGGAGGATGTAAGCTGTTCCGAGTAAGGTGGTTTTTTGTAGAGTCAAAATGTTCAAGCCTGGTAAATTTAGGATTTCTAAATAGCGGGGTAGCCCTTTGGGTATTGTGCCAAGGGCTCCAATTACAATTGGGACAACACACAATTTCTTTTTCCACAATCGTTCAACTTCAATTTTCAAGTCCTGGTATTTCGTGATTTTTTCTTGCTGCTTATCTTCAATCCGTGCATCACCAAGTATTGCAATGTCAATGAACCATACTATTATTATTATTATTATTATTATTATTATTATTATTATTCCCAGAATTCCGGAGCCAAGTGGCTCAGGAATTTTGGGAGTTGAAATCGGCAAATCATACAGTTGTGATCAAAATTATTCAACCCCCAATGCTGTAAAGGGGTTTAGGGACTATAGTGTACATTTGTAATTGTATTCAGAATGAAATCCTACAAGGACGTTTTATAGAACCAAATGCAACTAAAATGACATCAATTGTTTTTGTAATACAGTAGTAAATGTTTCTTTTGTGGTTTCTTCATTGACACAATTATTCAACCCCTTAAAGACTATCACTCTGAAGAACAGAGGTTCATTCAGGTGTTTTCGATCAGGTATGGAAAACACCTGTGGATGTCACCGAGCAGCAATCAAGCATAATAAGCACCAATTAGGCAGCTTTAAAATGACTGTGATACTCAGCTCCTTCTAGACATTTACTGGTGTGGTTACAAACATGGTGAAGGCAAGAGAATGATCCAGGAAGACAAGAGAAGAGGTAATTTCTCTTCACAGGAAGGGCAATGGCTATAAGAAGATTGCAAAGATGTTAAACATACCAAGAGACACCATAGGAAGCATCATTCGCAAATTCAAAGCAAAGGGAACTGTTGAAACGCTACCTGGTCGTGGCAGAAAGAAGATGCTGACTTCGACTGCTGTGCGCTACCTGAAGCGTAGAGTGGAGAAAAGTCCCCGTGTGACTGCTGAGGAACTGAGAAAAGATTGGGTACTGAAGTTTCAGTTCAGACAATAAGGCGCACACTGCGTAATGAAGGCCTCCATGCCAGAACTCCCAGGCGCACCCTCTTGCTGTCTCCAAAAAATAAGAAGAGTCGACTGCAGTATGCCAAAAGTCATGTGGACAAACCACAAAAGTTGTGGGATAGTGTTCTGTGGACTGATGAAACAAAATTAGAACTGTTTGGGCCCATGGATCAACGCTATGTTTGGAGGAGGAAGAACAAGGCCTATGAAGAAAAGAACACCTTGCCTACTGTGAAGCATGGCGGAGGGTCAATCATGCTTTGGGGATGTTTTGCTTCTGCAGGTACAGGGAAGCTTCAGCGTGTGCAAGGTACCATGAATTCTCTTCAGTACCAGGAGATATTGGATGAAAATGTGATGCAGTCCGTCACAAACCTGAGGCTTGGGAGACGTTGGACCTTTCAACAGGACAATGATCCCAAGCATACCTCCAAGTCCACTAGAGCATGGTTGCAGAGGAAAGGCTGGAACATTTTGGAGTGGCCATCGCAGTCACCAGACTTAAATCTGATTGAGAACCTCTGGTGGGACTTAAAGAAAGCAGTTGCAGTGCGCAAGCCTAAGAATGTGACTGAACTGGAGGCTTTTGCCCATGAAGAATGGGCGAAGATACCCGTAGATCGCTGCAAGACACTTGTGTCAAGCTATGCTTCACGTTTAAAAGCTGTTATAACTGTAAAAGGATGTTGTACTAAGTACTAAGACTGAATGTCACTTGGGGGTTGGATAAAACTGATAATGATGTGAGCATAGAAACGACATTTGTGGTTATTTCATTATAAATGTTATGTTATATTTGTCTGACCTACAAGTGCCTCTTTGATGTAAATGTAAGCAAGATGACTGAATGATCAAAATCAATGTCAAACTGGCCAAAACACTCAATTTCAGTGGGGGTTGAATAATTTTGATCACAACTGTAAAAGGGACACCGTTCCCCACCCCTGTGCTAAAGGGAAAGATATTGAAAAATCCCGGGGAGAAAGAAACATCCACGGGACGGATTCCCGATCAATTATTATCGATCCAACCAGTTTGTTAAAGGGGAAAATGCTTTTTAAAAAACTGGGAAGAAGAAAAACATTTCTGGGGCAGGATGGAGTAAAGTTGGCATGAAAGACTGGGAGAGACCCTTGATGCAACCCCAAATCCAATGCTGCAATTGATAGAAGGTCTCAGAGATAAAGGGGAATGTAGAAATTATAATCCTTCCTCTGACTTCTAACCCTAACCCTTAAGGCAAAGGATGGATAGAAAGAGTAATTAGCAGTCTTAGGCCAACTTGGGGGGGGGTCTGTTTAGGAGTAGGGGGATCTGGTGGGGAACATCTTAGGCTCTTTCTTCAAGGGCTTTTTGGGTAGGATTTTGTTTAATGGATTACCAAATCTCCATTTCTAAAGCTGCCCCAGCTCAGTATCTGCTTGGGAGGGGCAGGGAGCCGAGGCTCTGAGTTTCTGTCTCCCTTAAGATTTTTCTGTTTTAGGGAACATATTTTATCCTGCCTTTCTTTAATCTTTCTCAAAATATTTCATTCTTCTAGGAGGGAGGTAGCTCCCCACAGCTTTCTTAGTCACAATGGGGTCCCCGAAGGGACATGGACACTACCAAGCTTTATCTTTATCCTTTATCTTATTTCTTCAGTGGTGGCACCTCATTTCTGGAATGCCCTCTAATTTACAGAACATGCACATCTAAGTCTCTTTTAAATATTCCCCAGAGGAGGGGAGATGCTGCAAAGCAGAAACAATCCTAGGGGTATTCAACAAAGGGATGGAAGCTCCACCCCTTATTTACATATGGGTTAAGGGCGAGGCTGGCTGCCATCTTGACTTTGCTGACCTGCCTTGGGAGACCCTTGATCTAATCCCCATCCCTTTGACATACTGTGGGCTAGATCAGTGGCTCTCAAGTTAGGGACTGTGGAAGTCAAATAAATATTTTAACAGTCATTTTTAATGTATATAGACATTGAAGTGTCTTATGACAGATTTTCACATGACCATTGCAGAATCCCCATGATTACCTGATCAACATTCAGTCGCTTGACAATTGGCTTATATTTATGACGGTTGCAATGTCCCTGAGTCATGGGATCATCCTTTGTCACCTGACACGCAAAGTCAACGGGGAAGTCAGATTGACTTAGAAACTGTGTCACTAACTTAACAACTGAAGTGATTCACTTAACAACTGTGACAGGAAAGATCGTCATGTACTGCTACCCCCAAAAGGGTCGCTGGGGTCAGGTTCCCCTTGCCCTCTTTTCCAACCATCCAGGCGCCTTCCCCTGCTTCAGTCCATTCCTTGTGGCTGCCACTCCACTCTGGTCCCTTTGCTCAGGCCCCTCCACTTGCCCAGCTCAGCTGGACTCTGCTGTCTTCTCCTTCCAGCCGGTCCCTTCTGGAGTCTCCTCTCAGCAGGCGGATCAGGTGGTGGGGTTGTGATCAGACCCTTCTCCCTCTTTCCTCTCCCTCCCTCCTGCTCTTGCTAGCCTCTCCTGCCACTCTGTTGATTCCCCCGCCTGCCTCCCATTTTCTCCATCTCTTTCCCCTTCCTCCTCCTCCTCCTTTCCTTAGTTTTTCCTCATACCTTTCCCTACCTTTCCCCACCCTCCTTTCTCCCCCTTGTCTCAACCTATCCTCATGCGTTGCTTCCTCCCTCACTCAGTGGGGTGGAGGCCAGATGAGCCAGGAGGCCCCACTTCCCTTCTCTGCTCCCTCTTCCCATCTCTCTCTCTCTTGCTCTCCTCCTTCCTGCCAAAACCTCCTTCACATTCCCTCTTCCCCCATGATGCACTTAAAATGGGGCAAAGCTCACTTAATAGCATCTGTCACATTTGGCAGAAGAAGTTTGGGGCTCAACTGTAAATCGAGGACTACCTGTATTAGGTATGTTCATTAGGATTCCTCATTTGCTCCTTTGCCAACAGCAGCTTGTCAATCTTCAGCTCTTTAGATGCTTTGAGGGGTTCCAGAGATCTGCTGTCAGCATTCAAAGTCACCATATCAGTTAAGTTTCACTCCCCCTATTTATATTTATTTCGCCTTTATTATTTTTACAAATAACTCAAGGTGGCAAACATATCCAACGCATCTTCCTCCTCCTATACCTGTGAGGCTATAAAGCTTATATCGAGTGTAATACTTGCTGAAGCCCTGCTACGGTTCGTTGGAATATGACAATTATGTGTTAAAAGGAAACGGGAGGAAAAACGGGGATGATTATAGAATATACCAAGTTATGGACACCTACACAATTAATGATTGTAATTAACATTAAACAAACAAGCATGATCCATAAATGGGATGAAGAGCTGTGACAGACATATGAAATCATGATTGACAGGCTTAGCTGTAAGGCATCTTTAATACTGATACACCTGAACACAGGATGCTAAAGCCGATAAAGATCCTAGGACACTTCATTTTTTTTTATCCAGACAAATAAAAACGATGATCAGGTTATTCCTTTATAATGACTGATTGACTGACCAGGGTGGCATAGAACAATAAAGGAAGCTGAAGTAGCAAAAAGCTAAGGAATCTCTGCTTTAAAGGCTTTCAGAGATCCCTGCTTGGCAAATAGGGATTTTTCCAAAGAGTTGTCTATGGATGTCCCTTCTTTTAGGGGAGTGTCATGCAGGCGCCCTCATCTAAACAGAAAGAGGGCAGAAGGGTCTCTCCAACCAAGGAAGCGTCTGAGAATGTATGGAGAAGATCTGCTCTGCTGGCATCAAAAAATCTCACTTGTCCCCCTTCGCAATTGAGAGAGATGCGGATCCTCGTGGGCTCCTCAGTCAGGACCAGGTCAAAGCGTTCTGACGGAGATATGGCCCTGTATTTCCCTTTCCGTTTCACAAACTCCCAGAATATGGGATCATCATCATTGGCAACCCCTACACTCCATTCTCCTGTACCTCCTACAATTACTTCCCAGAAATGTCTCCCTGTTGAGAACTTCTGACAGCCAACGACACAAGCATAATGTACAAATCTCATGGGGTGTGAGACAATATTTTTTCCTTTAACTGGATTAAGTCTTTTGACACTTTTTTGATCTTCGGAGACTTCAAGGAAGTGAAGATCGGCTGTGTCTGGATCCAGAGTTACATTCACTGTAAGGGGGAAGGGAAGGAAGGAAGGAAGGAAAAAACAAGAGCTTCAGCTGCAGGCCTGGTTTGTGTCTTCACCCCCAAGAGTTTAACCCTCTTGTGTGAATGGAGTTCAGCTTCCAAACACCCCCTCCAGGACTGGAAGACTCATTGTTTTTTTAAACAACACCTAAGCCATTGTCTGGTCAAGAGTCCTCCAACTTTGGCAACTGTAAGACTTGTAGACTTCAACTCCCAGAATTCCCCCGATGGGGCTGCTGGTGTCCAGGTCCCCTCTGCTCCCTTTTCTCCAAGCACTCGGGCTCTCCCACTGTCTTAGTCCCATCCTCTGTTAACTGCCGGCCTGTTCAGCTCTCCTCTGGCCTTCTCCTTCCATTCACTTAGGTTGCCTTCGCCATCTTCCAGTCCATCTGCCTCCCCTTCAGCTGCCACTAAGCTGCACGCCTTCAGGATACGTTGACTACCTGTACAGCTTTTGGCTCCTCCCCTCAGCGCTTTGTCTCTTGGCTCCACTGGTCAATTCCCCTAGTCTCTAGTCTCCCATGTGGCCGCCACTCTCTGCTGATTACCATCCAGCTTCGCCATCCTGGATGGGGAATTCTGGGAACTGAAGTCCACAAGTCTCACAATGGCCAAGTCCTTCAAACACTTCACAGCGCTCCACCTCTTCCAGAAGATCAGGCAAGAGGCTGCCATGATTCAATTCTGAACTGGTAAAAGTCGGAAGGATCCCCCAGAGGTAACTTAGGACACATGATGGGATGTGAGGAAGCTCCATCTTTTTCTCTATGAGCATCAGGGTATCACAGGGATGTACAAAAGGGGAGGATCTTATACAGGAAACCTCTGCTTTCACCAGTCTGATGGCCCACAGAGTGGAGGCAACCCTGATGCTCCAACTTTGCTATTTGCTTTGACCCAAAGGACCTAATTTCTGCTCCCAAAGACCTGGTCTCTCACCAACTTATAGTCAGGCAGTAAAATCAAGAGGATGTTATTAACTTGGTAGGAATTCAATATTCCTTTCAATCCCAGTCCATATTTTCTCATTTGTCCAGGTATTTCATTCTACACAAAGATTGGCTTCAGTTTTTTAGATTAACGTATTTTTCGGAGTATAAGACGCACCAAGTATAAGACCCAGCTTAGTTTTTGGGGAGGAAAATAGGAAAAAAAAATCTGCCTACCAGGTATTCATTTGGCTATCATCCTTAGTCTGATCAGCTTCAGCACATTAGTTTGCTAGTTTTTTATCCCTTGCTTGGGGATAAAAAACAGCTTCTAAGGCACAGCTGAGAGGAAGCAGCAATGAAAAAAGCAGGCAAAGCTTCACTCAGCTGGTACCTGGTGAGGGCTGAAAAAAGCTTCTAAAGAACAGCTGAGAGTCAGAGCAAAGCAGGGAGACCGCTTCACTTGTGGGGAGTTGAGGGAGCAGGCAAAGCTGGGAAGATTGCTTGCTAGTGCTTCCTTAGTGCCTCCGTAGGGCTGAAGAAAGCTTCCAAAAAGCTACATACGGAGTATAAGTTGCACCCAAATTTTCAGCTTCTTTTAGGGGGGGAAAGGTTCGTCTTACACTCCAAAAAATATGGTATGTATAGAACGGAACAGAGCGGAGCAGGAGTAGGAGTAGAGGAGTAGAACAGAACAGAACAGAACAACAGCTTTATTTGGCCAAATGTGATCAGACACACAAGGAATTTTTCTCCACCGCATTAGCTAATATTGTACATATAAATGGCAAGTAATAGTTCATAAATCATATAATCATTAAAGTTTACTGGATCATCATAATCTTATATAGTAATTAATCCTATATTTTTCTTTTTGATCTATTAAGTTTCTCTTCACGTTACTGGCATCAGAGCTTAAAAAAGCAAGGAATTCCAATTCCTATAACTCATATTTACCTTCCTGTAGTTGAAGTCCACTTTCCAGAGTATCTGGGGAAGAAAAGGGAGGAATTCAGCATCTCATCACTGGAATTGGAGCAACAGAAGGGCCTCCCTCAGATTCCCTGGTTTGCTTTCCTTGGCCTCAAATCAGGAAATAAGGAATAGGGAAAGCTACTAGCCAGAATGTCATTGGTGGCTAAATATATTCCATCAGATATAAATATATTCTACTATATATGCACCTCAGTGGTGCAGCGGACTAAAGTGCTATTAAGTACTAGCACTTAGCTGCAAGCTGCCTGCAATTATTGCAAGTTCGAATCTCACCAGGCTCAAGGTTGACTCAGCCTTCCATCCTTTCGAGGTAGGTGAATTGAGGATCCGTATTGTGGGGCAATAAGCCAACTTTGTATAGAACAACACCGCTTTTGGGGGGGGAAGCCCTAATAAGCAGGTATATACAAAAAAGTATGCAGGTTATTGCTATAATGCATTGTAAGCGCCCTGAGTCTACAGAAGAAGGCATATAAATCGGACTAATAAATGATAAAAATAAATAAATAAATTCCATATACAGGTAGTCCTCAATTTACAACTATTTCTTTAGTGAAACTATAGCAGCACTGACAAAAGTGCTTTAGGACTGGTTCTCACACTTATGACTGTTGCAGCCTCCCCAGTCACGTGATCAAAATTCGGATACATGGGGACCAGCTTTTATTTACGATGGTTGCAGCATCCCATGATTCTGGGATTGTTCTCTTCAACCTTCCTGGGGAGCTTCTCACACGCAAAGTCAATGGGGGAATCCAAATTCATTTATCAACAGTGATTCACTTAACTGCTGTGATTTTCTGAATAAATATGGCAAAAAAGTTCGTAAAATGGGGCACTGCTCACTTAACAACTGCCTTGCTTAGCAACAGAAATTTTCAGTTCAACTGAGGTTGTAAGTCAAGAACTACCTGCATAGATTCCATTATACAGTGGAAACTTATTCTGCTTCCCCAGTGATCATTTGGATTTGGGCTACGAAGAATACAGGTAGTCTCAATTTACAATCGTAACTGAGACACTGATCATGAAATCGATCCTTCTTTGATCCTGAGTCCTTCGGGAGTAGGGTGGTATACAAATCAAATAAATATAAATATATGTGACATTGACCCAGAATCTCTCTTGGATGCTCAAAATGTCATCCAGTGTAAAACCCCAGCGGCTGTTTTTTACCTCTCAGTTTTTTCATGGCCCTTTTCAGAAGTGCAGGGATATCACTGTAATCCCAGATTGTCCACTTTGGCCCTAGAAGTAAATCCACCGGATTCTCATATGTTTCCTTTGCCTGGTACCTGGCAAGACAAAATAACAGAATAACAGAGTCAGAAGGGACCTTGTAGGTCATCTAGTCCAGCATCCCCCCCAACCACCAAGCAGGAGACCCCACATGGTTTCTGACAGATGGCAGTCCGGCCTCTTCTTGAAAACTTCCAGTGATGAAGCTCCCACTACTTCTGGAGGAAAAGCTGTTTCATTGGTTGATTGTCCTCAGTCAGAAACTTTCTCCTTATTTCTAAGTTGAATCTCTCCTTGATCAGTTTTCATCCATCATTCCTTGCCTGGCCTTCAGGTGCTTTGGAAAACAGATTGACCCCCTTCTCTCTGTGACAGACCCTCAAATCTTGGAACACTCTCTCCAGAATGTGTGCATTGGGCTGTTCCATGCCTTGTATTTATGTGGTGCCTGGTTGTGTTTGGCTTTTAGTTGTTAAGTGGGGTGTTGATGGACAGCTATTAAGTCATTGAATGTCATTTTTTTGTGTTGCCTCATCCTTGGATCCTAAGTACCTGGTAAGCTGGTGGTAAATCAGCATTCCTGTTGACTGACAAGGGCCCTGTTTCCCAGGCTTCAGTCAATTCTCTGGCTAGCTATTCAAATATGGGCACCATGGTGACTCAGTGGATCCTGACCCAGAACTGCACTCATCCACCTTCATCAAGTTAAACAAAAGATCTAGAGAGGCAACTAAGTTCCAGTTTTGGGCTCCCTACTCTTCAAAATTCTTGTCAATCTCTTGGCCAAAACCATGTATTTGTCAGAGTTTGCAGCAATCCAACCAGCACACAAGTAAATAATTCATCAGGATTCATGTATAGAAGAAACTTCTTTATATACAATAATATAGAGCATGATGCATGTATAGAATACCCATGCAGTAGAAGCCAGGACCAGAATAACCAGAACTCAAAAACACAGAAGCTATATTGGAAGGACAAAGTAACTCTTATATACAGTATATACAGATCAGTCAAGCTAAGCCCCGCCCAGGCTCCGAGCCATCTCCCATGGCTCACAATAGATCCTGTTTCTAAGTCACCAAACAGTTCCCATTGGCTGACTTGTTGTTATGGCTATTCCAGCTCATAATTTCTTATACGCTGACAGGATTGTATCTGACCAAATGACTGATGACTAACATGGATAAGGTAGGTAATCAAAAAGAAGATGGATATAACATTCAAACTGATCTTGATGGATTAAACCAGTGGTTCCCAAAGTGGGCGGGATGATTTAGGGGGCGCTAAGAGGCAAGGGGGGCATCGGGGGGTGCTAAGAGGCAAGGGGGGTGGCAGGGAAGTGCTGGAGTCGGGCTCCCCCCTGCAACTGTAACTCTTTTTAAATCAGATGTGATATGTGAGTCCGTGATGGCAAACCTACGGCACTTTCAGAAACTGAAACTTTGTTTCCCGGGGCGCACATGCCACTGGGCAGCTCCTCTTACCACACATGTGAGGCTGAACTCTTGGATGCTCTCTTATTGCTCTCCTTGCTTGCTATCGGTCGCTGCTTGCCCGAACCACTCAGCCCAGGCCCAGCTGCTCCGCTCCTCGCCCGCTTGACTGCCGTTGCCTTACTAACTTTTGGTAAGGTGGGTGGCACGGATGGGGGGAGGGGCTGGGGGGCGGCATGTCTGGCTGGCTGCTGCCACCAGTGATGTGCTGCCCAGGAAGGAGGAGGGCTGTGGTGGGGGAGGCCTGGGGAGGACAGCAGGCCTGCCTGGCCGCCACCAGTGCCATGCTGCCCAGGATCAAGGTAAGCTGCCACGCGTGGGTGGGAGGGGGGGCAGGCCTGCTTGAGTGGCTGGCTGCATACTAGCCATTCTGGGAAGGCCTCTGGTGACATCAGGGTTGGCAGCAAAGCTCCCGATTTCACCGAATGCCTCTTTCTTACCGTGGTGAGGGGATGGGCTGCGGTGCAAAACGTCAGCAGCTTTTGCGCTGCCACCTGCAGCACTTGCTTGGAGCTGGTTTGGAAAGAGAAAAAACGCAGCCGAATTAGGCGGGACACCCCCCCACCGAGATCCCTCCAAACAGGTCACTCTTCGGTAGCCTCCCCCCTGAACTACGCGACCCAACAGTGATCACCCACCCAAACGGAGCCCCCTCTTCCGAGCACCCGCTCTTTCTTGCAGTGAATGAGCTGGGGGCGCAAAAAGCATTTCCCGCTTCTCTACCTGCACACTGTTACTGGCTCTCCACCCCCCACCCCCCAAGACCAACAAGACGCTGCTACCCAGGGCCACCTGCTGAGGATCTAGGTGGGCTGCTGTGGGGGGGAGGGGCTGTTGCTGCTGTCATTGCCACTGCCGCTGTTCTGCCAGGAAAGCCAGGGCCAGTAAGAGTTGGAAGGGTCCTTGGAGGTCATCTAGCAACCCCCTTCTCACACAGAAGGACTATACTAGGGATTTGAACCACGTTTTAATTCTAGACACCTGCAGCCCACCCCGTCTCCTCAGGTGTTGGAGCGTGGGGATGGGGGGGAGGCTTTTCAAGGAGCCACAAGTGGGGCTGAGAGCAAACTCATTCTGACAGTGTCTTTTAAAATTGCTTGAAAGAGCAATTTTTTCCCTAACAATAATGGTTTGTATACGGTAGAATAAAACAAATGCCTGGAAAAAGTACTTACAAAACGTGGACAGAAGGAAAAGAAAGGCAGGACTGGACTCATTATCAGTAGCTAGTAGTTCATTGTTAGCAGTGACTCCCACTGATTCTAAACTCATTTTAAGACTGGGATTGGTGACTACTGAAATTAAGTATTCAACACTGGTCTCAGAAATCTTTGAGAACCTGCAAAGGTGAAGGCATTAGATGGCCATCAGTCATTACTTTAGTGATGAACTCAAAGAGATCAAGCATGACATTGCTTATTTATCAGAACTGTTTGCAAAGTTCAATGAAGTAAATTTGCAGTTGCAAGAAAATGAGGTCAATCTTATTAAGGCCAAATCTGTCATCTCTACATTTATTTCAAAGTTAACTCTATTCAAGCCCAATATACAAAGAGCCTGTAGTACAGTGGACTAAGCACTGTTATTAAGAACTGCTGCTTGCAATTACTGCAAGTTCGAATCTCACCAGGCTCAAGGTTGACTCAGCCTTCCATCCTTTCTAAGGTAGGTGAAATGAGGACCCAGTTTGTGGGGACAATAAGCTGACTTTGTATAAATATACAAAAGTATGAAGGCTATTGCTTAACGCATTGTAAGCCGCCCTGAGTCTCCGGAGAAGGACGGCAAATAAAGTAAAGATATATATATATATATATATATATATATATATATATATATATATGTAGGCCATCGCGAGCTATACCAATTTCTGAGCTTGTCCAACCTAGAAGAGAAAGGTGGGATACAAGATGATGATCTGCAGGTTTTTTGTGACCATTTGGACATGCTGCATAAAGATATGTCTGAGCAATATCAGGATCTTCTTTTGATGGAAATTCCAGATTGGGTGATAAATCCATTTTCAGATACTGAGGAAGATGGGGTAGTGGAGGATCAACTAATAGAGTTGCAAAATGACATTGAGCTGAAGCCAAAGTTTAAAAAATCGTACCAAGGAAATTTCTGATCGCTATCCTGCACTATGGACAGTGGTTAAGAAGCTCCTTGTTTCATTTCCAACATGATATTTGGTGGAACGTGGTTTCAGTGTGGTCATCCAAGTTCTCTCCAAGCAGAGAAATCGAGTCCAGAGTACTGAACGTGGTGGTTTAAGACTCCTGCTACGTGACTTAAAACCAGACATTGGGACACTGGTATCACTTCATCAAGCCCATCCATCACCTTAAGAATTTACTGAACAGTGCAGTAGTTACTAAATTTTACTGAGTTTACTACCATATATACTCAAGTATAAGCCGACCCGAATATAAGCCGACCCCCCCAATTTTACCCCCAAAAAGTGGGAAAACTTATTGACTCGAGTATAAGCCGAGGGTGGGAAATGCAGCGGCTACTGTTAAATTTCAAAATAAAAAAAGACCGGTCAAAAGTGCGAGGACCTGTCAGAAATCACCTTTTTCAGCCCTCTGGGTAGTCCTTTTGTGCATATGGACTACTCAGAGGGCTGAAAAAGTAATTTTTGACTGGTTCTCAAACTTGTGACCAGTCCTCGAACTTACGACTGTCCTCACATTTTACGTTTTTGCCCTATCTTGTCACCATGGTGAAGAGAAGCAGTTGTGAAATGAGTGACATGGTTTTAAGAATGCTGCACGGGCATTTTGCATGGTGACAAGATAGGGCCAAAACGTAAAATGTGAGGACAGTCGTAAGTTCAAGGACTGGTCACAAGTGCGAGGACCAGTCAAAAATAACTTTTTGAGCCCTCTGAGTAGTCCATGTGCATAAAAGGAGAACAAATATGAATAAATAGCAATAATGAGAAACACACATACAAACATACAATGTATTTTCTTTGAATATTGAATATTCCAATTATTTCCATGCAATCCAATTTCTTACAAATCAATTAATTATATTTACCAATAATAATAAACCAAATAATTTCCCCCAATATTCTTCCAAACCACAACTTAACCATTTCTGCTTTCAACACAATATACAATTAATAATATCTCAATTATTACAATTCCCTATTTAAATAGAGCTTTTTTTTCTTTTGTGTTTTAAAATCTTGAACTCCCCTCTTTTGCCATTTGCCATAAATTTCCCATTGTTTGCACCAACCTTTTTTGATGAGGAAAAAGAAATCAAATCTGCCTTAGCAAACAGCAAAGCCAACAAGCTGTTTTAGTTTCGCTTTGGGTTTCAGCAGGAGAAAAAAAATGTGCTCTTTGCAGAAGGCACCTTTTTAAAAAGAATGTGCTCTTTGCAGCAGGCACCTTTTAAAAAAAAATGTGCTCTTTGCAGCAGGCACCTTTTTTTAAAAAATGTGCTCTTTGCAGAAGGCACCTTTTTGTAGCCGGCACCGATCTTCTCATTTGTTTTTTTTTAACCCTGATCACCTGTAGGGGGGGCCTTTGAAACCCCCCCCCAAGAATTTAAAGTGTTTTTTTTCCCTCTAGCAATCAGCTGGAACCCAGGAGGCAGTCCCAATAGATTGGGAGTGGGCGGGGTAAGCAAACCCCGTTCTCCCACTGTTTCCTAGCTTGCAGGGAAAGTCATTTTTTTGTGACCCGCGTATAAGCCGAGGGGGCATTTTTCAGGCTGAAAACCGGGCTGAAAAACTCGGCTTATACTCGAGTATATACGGTAAGTTAGTAGTTGCTAAGGTTCTTGATAAATGATTATCAGACTTTGAAAACCTGGTATTACTGGATCATGTTCAACAATTTTGTTGAATTAACAAAAGATTTTTAAATTGGATTTTGAATAAATGTGCAATTAATGGTTACAGTTTTGTATTTTACTGTTACTATCTTCCTTAGTGGGTCGTGCAAACCGTTATTCCGAACAATGCTATTTATATGGGGTGGGGTGGGGGCACTGAGGATGAGTTTGTAGCATCAAGGGGGCGGTGGGCTGAAAAAGTTTGGGAACCACTGGATTAAACTAATGCAATGTAATTTCATAGAGACAAATTCAGTTACAAGTAACCTTCAGTTTATGACTATTTCTTAGCAACCAGTTACAATAGCTCTCAAAAAACTGACTTACAACCGTTTTCCCACTTAATATCTGTCACAGTGTCCCTGTACTCACAATTCGGGTGCTTGGCAACTGGTGTGTATTTATGATAGTTGCATTACTTGGAAGAGCTTACATCCTACAATGATACTTTTAAAACCATCAAACATCTGTCT
>WNWU01010513.1:89487-117182 GCA_012654045.1 Ptyas mucosa | reverse complement strand
CTGCATCTTGCTGTTAAATATATCCCCAAATATTTGACTTTATTTGTGACCTGCATTTTGATATATCCAGCAATTCTTCTTTTTGCTTTACCAACATATTTTTGGTCAGAATTTTCATTTTATCTTTGTTAATTTTCAAACCAGCTGCTTTCCCAAACTCTCCAATTTTGTCTATCAGTGTAGTTATTGATGTTAATGGATCTTCAAGGATAAAGACCAGGTCATCTGCGAATGCTTGCAATTTATATTCTTCTTTTCGAATTTTCATTTCTTTTATGTCTTTTTCTTCTCTTATACTTCTATTTAGCACGTCTAAGGTTAATATAAACAACAGAGGGGACAGTGGACAACCTTGTCTAGTACCTTTTTTTATCTCAATAGAGTCTGTCAATTCTTCATTTATCATTACTTTTGCCGTTTGTTTATGATATATAGCTTCTATTGCTTGAATAAATTTTCTGCCAAAGCCCATCTGTTCCATTTGCAGCAACATAAAACGCCAATTTACATTATCAAAAGCTTTCTGTGTGTCTAAAAATATCAAAGCCATTTGTTTTTCAGGATGGGCTTCATAGTATTCCAAAGTGTCCAGAATTATTCTCATATTGTCTCTAATTTGTCTTTTTGGCAGAAACCCATTTTGGTCTGAATGTATAAAGTTATTTAAATATATTTTGAGTCTTTCTGCCAATATTGAAGCAAAAATTTTATAAACTGAATTTAGCAGGGATATAGGTCTATAATTTTTGATTTGTTGTGGGTCTGTATCCTCCTTAGGAATCAATGTAATATATGCCTCAGACCATGACTTGGGTATTTTCTTTGTCATCACTTAATTCTTAACTTCTAGGAGTGGGAGACTCAAAGATTCCTGCGATGTCCTATAATATTCCGCTGGCAAACCATCTGGCCCTGGTGCCTTTCCATTCTTTTGTTTCTTAATTGCTTCAGTTAGTTCCATCATCGTTATGTTTCCCTCTAGCGTCTCCTCAATATCTTTAGGAATCCTAGGTAAATTTGCATTTTGAAGATATCGTGTCACATTTTCCTCCTCTATCTTTTCTTTCGCATACAATTGTCTATAGTAGTCCTGTATAATTTTTTTCTTCTCTTTATTTCCAAATTTACTTTGTCCTTGGTCATTGATTAGTTGTATTATTTTTCTTGATTCTCTCTCTTTTTTCAACTTATATGCTAACCATCTTCCTGGTTTATTAGCATTCTCAAAGTAGTTCTGTTTAGTGCTTCTAATTTTTTGAGCTAGTTCTTCTTTCTCCAATAAGTCCATTTTATGTTTTATTGTATCCATTTTCACTTTAACGTCTTTTTTATGTGAACATTTCTGAAGCTCTTTTTCAAATCACTCATAATCCTCTTCCAATATTTTGTATGCTTGTCTTTTCTTCGCATTTCTCTTCCTTGTATAGTCCATTATCAAATCTCTAGCATAGGCCTTCATCGTATCCCAAAGGTTTTGTGTCGAAGTATCTTCTTTCCTATTCTCCTTGAAAAAGAACACCAATTCTCTCTCCATTTTCTGTACAAAGTCCTTTTCTTTTAATATAGTATTAAAAGTAAGCGGCAAGTTTGATGTGGATTAAAGAATGGGTAACATTAAGAAATAATAGATTATTGAATTTAGAAGGTCATGATTTGTTGATGGGGTGGCATGCTTTTTTATGGTATAAGGGAACAAAAATACAGGGGTATTTTAGAAGACACCATATACATGAGGCTTTGTTATTAAATTGGGAGAAGATTAAAAAACAACCCTATTTGAAAATTCCAGTCTGGGTATCAACGATTGAAGCATTTTCATATTCAGTAATATTTAGAAGAGAACAAATTGTTAGATATAGTGAATTAATGGATGAAAAGGGTGAACTTAAATCGAAGCAAGAACTGGAAGAGCAAGGTTTTAAGATGGATTGGTTTTCTTATTTGCAAATACGTTCTAGATATGAAGAAGATTCTAAACAAGGTTTCTATAATGTCTTGAATAATCTAGACAAGATTTTAATGGTTCTGATGATTATGTAATTAAAAAATTGTATGGTTATTTATTAGAGGTAAAATTGGAAGAGGAACAAGTTAAAGAAACAATGATAGCATGGGGGGAAAATTTTGGCCATGGGATTGATTTAGAGAAATGGCAAAAATTGTGGCTGCGGAATTATAAAATGACAATGTCTACAGCATATAAGGAGAATCTGTATAAGATGTTTTACAGGTGGCATTTAACCCCGACAAGAATAGCCAGAATGTTCAAGAACAAATCGGAGAAATGTTGGAAATGTTATCAGACTCCAGGATCATATTACCATATGTGGTGGATATGTGTGGATGCAAGGAGATTTTGGACTAAGATACACACATGGTTGGAAAAAATGACAAAGAAACACATTGACTTTAAACCAGAGATATTTTTATTAGGGATTTTACCAGAAATGTATAATAAAGAACTGAGGTATTTAATCGTGAATGTTTTAACAGCAGCTAGAATTGTTTTTGCTAAAAATTGGAAAGGTGAGAAGATACCTACTGATGATGAAGTTATTAAGAAAATTATGGACTGTGCTGAAATGAGTAAATTGTCATTTGAAATTAGAGAACAGGAAGATAAACAATACTATTTGATATGGGATTTGTTTTACCAATGGGTAGATAATAAAGCATGGAGATGAAGTATGAAATATGAAATTAATGTAATGATAAAATATATGAAATGTTTTTCTTACGGGAGTTAAGCCTTTGTTAAATAATGGCTAAATGAGTATAATAATATAAAGGGATATACAAAACTGTTAAATAAGAGAAATTAAATAATTGGTAATTTTGGATATGGGATTGTGCACAAAAGAATTTTAACCGATTGACACACTTTCTGTGATTGTATTTGAATGATGGTGGTTTTATGTTTTGTTTTTGTTTTAAATAAAAAAACATTTTTTCTTTAAAAAAAAGAAAAAAAAGGTCCCAAAAAAAATAAGTAAAAATAAAAGACACAAAACACAAAATAGAGTGCCTTTCATCCACCAGCAAAAATCAAAACATGGAACTTCAAAGCAATCATCAGTCAGTGAGTAATAATAATAAAAGATTAAAAGCCAAAAGGAAAGTTCAAAAATCCAGTCTTCTCTCTTGTACATCTGTTTTTTTATCAGTCTACCGAAATGCCAAGGTCAACTATAGTCAGTTTCTTCCAAGTCAAAATCTTTTCCCTTCTGCCACTAGATGGCACTGCAGACTAGCTTTCAAGAACACAGCAAACTTTTAAAAACAATCTTCAAAGTTTCGTTTTCTCAGTTATCATCATTCCAACATTTCAATAGAAATGGGATTCAATCATTAATTCATTTAGTCCCAATTTCTTATTTTTAAGAAATTACTTTTCTCAATCACAAAGAAAAATATAAGAAAGAAAAAAAAGGCTTTTGTCTCTTCTCCGCTGCCAGATTACGGGATGTGAGAGCGAATACACACACCCGCTCTCACTCCTCACTCTCAGCCCGTCTATTCTTATTTAATTTCCAGTTGGATTCAAAGGGAAAAGTCTTTTGTAAAAATCAGAGTCTCTCTCACCTCAATGTCTCACATTGCTTTCCTGTCATCCTCTTTCATTACTGCCACCACAGCTTCCTAGTGACTTCTAAGGTCGCTTTCTCAGCAGTCCGGTTTGAGGAGCTTCTTCTGGTTCAGCCAGGGAGTTTGTGATCCCCCTATGCTGACCAGTCCGTGCTCCCCTTATCATCCCTTCAGGATGACTTAGGTCACTTAGGACCCCCAGACTGCAGAGATATTGACGGGTCTTCAAGAGATCTTAAAGAACCCGACTTGCCGTTGTGACATTGGCCACGCCTCTGAGAATGTAAAATTCTTATTGGTTCATATAAGATTTCAGCATTCTTCCATAATGGAAGACCTTGCAAGATGAGATTGCTGACACCCTGAAAGTTTCTGTCAGGGAGTTGATTGATCCCATCCTGGCTCTGGGATAATCACACCCCGGTTTAGAGGTTTGGACCGTGGCTTCTCCTCGAAAGTATACATTAAGAAAATAAAACCCGAAGAAGTATTTCTAAGAAAACTCATTTTTATTGTAAAAGTAAAAACAAAGATAACTCTTATTAGCTAATTGGCTACATCTTTGGCAGCGTTCCTGCCGGACCTCTTGGCAGAGAGAACAAAGGAGTAAGAAGGCTAGAAAAGGAATGTGAGAAAATATGTAGGCATGCGCACTTAATACTGATAACAAAACTTGGCAAAACTACAGTAAGTCTATTAGTCCAAAAATGAGAGCTCAGCTGGGAAATACAAGAACGCAGTGACAGTTTCACATAAATATTTTGAGATGCTGGGGACTGGAAAAGCTTGTTAACTTCCAAAGTAAAGTCCAAAAATGCAAAAGTACAATCTTTGATTCAAAGCACAAACTTGTTTCAATTGCTAATCACCACATTAGCAAAATGTGAATGGGTTAGGTCAGGGGTGTCACAATCAAGGCCCGGGGTGCTTAGATCTGGCCTGCAGGTCTGCCCTGGAAAGAGCGAAAGACCTGCCCGTGGTGCCTCTGCCAGTGAAAATGGAGGCCACTGCAGCTGAAAACGGAGCTCATGAGGGCTGTGTGCGGCCCTCCCAGGCTCCGTCTTCACTGGCAGAGGGTTGCAGGAGGCCATTGCAGCCAGAAACGGAGCTTGGGAGCACTGTTTTTGCTGGCAGAGCTCTTGGGCCCCCAAAGGTGCCCCCGACACAAGTGACATCAGCTGGAAGGGGCATAGCCAGCATCGGGCGGCATGGTGTGGATTCCGGTGCTCCGGGAGAACACCGATATCCCAGCTGATTTTGGGGATCCCTAGGAATCATAGCTGTCCTGTAGGGACAGCGAAGAAAGGAGGCACAGGCTGGCACAGATAGGGAAAGAGCAAGTTCCCTGAAGTGCCGGCATTAGTCTCCAACCCAGAGGCGAAGGAAGGCAGTCATGGAGCTGTCAAAAGCCGGAATGGCCACAAACAAGAAGAGGAAGTGCAGGAGTGGAGATTGAACAGAGTATTGTTACCGGGTGAGTGATTGGCCAACTCACAGGTAAGAAGAAAAAAAAATGGTAAAGCTTGAAAGAAGTCCCAACGCGTAATTAGCGGCTAATTGGCACTCGGGAACTCAAGTGAAAAAAATAAAGGAACTTTAAAACTAAAGCCCTAAAGGAACCTTCCACCTGGATTTAAAATTGGACTTGGAAGAAATTAAAAATAAGATAAGAAAAAGAAAACAGAGAAGTATTCTTTAAACAACAAAAGGACTTAATTCGGAGAAGAGAAGAGGAAGTAATTATTTTTGTGGATTTACAAATTGATACTTTGTTGTCGGGGGATTTGTGAATTGGTGAGAGCCATCTACTGGATAAAGGGGAATATCTCTCAAAAAGAAGAGAAGAGAAGGAAATGGGGAAATATTGAGAGGGAAAATTAAAAGAGCAAAAATTAGAGAAAGGAGGCAGAAAGGGAGATATAAGAAAAAGAAAAAGAAGAAGATAAGAGAATGGGAGAAAAGGAGGAAATTATCAAGAAATGGAATTGTGGAGAGATTAAAAGAAAATGGTTAAAAAAGGGATAGTAGAAAGGAAATTAAAATATCAGTATGTTGATTTAAGAGAAGAATATTAGTAGTAGAAACTGTATGTAAAAAGTAAGTTAGAAGAAAAATATAGATTATTGTAAAAGGGATATAAGTAAGGATGAAATGAAATGTGGGCAAGAAGTAAAAAAGAAGATGCTGTTTAATGTAAAATAGAACAATAGATGTAATATGAAAGAAAGAATGGGTTATGTGTTTTGTTGTCTGAAGAGGTATAGATTGGAGAGAAATAATAGTGGATGGTAAAGAAGAGTGTGTTAAAGATGGAGACGAACAAAGGAATTAATTGAAATTAAGATAAAAACTGAAATGTAAAACTGAACAAAATTGAAATGTTAGTAAATGATGTAAGTAAGAATGAAATGAACTATAAGTAAGAAGTAAAATAAAAGAAAGATATTGTTAGAGGTAAAATAGATTAAGGATTGGAAGGCCAACTCAGCAAAGGCTTTAAGGTAAAAATGGAATAAGTTGAAATATATTGTTAATAATTAAAAAGAGGAGGGGAATTCTGAGAAATATATTTAATAAATGGAGGAAAAGTCAGGGTTGCCTGGACACCATAGTGGAAAATAGTAAATTAAAAATGAATACAGCAATAGAGAGAGACGAAAGAAGGAGTAGAGGGATGGAAGGAAGGGAAGAGGGGAGGAAGGGAGGGAGGGGAAATAAGAGTAGGAGAGAAGGTTAGATAGGGAGAAAAAGAGGAGGAGGAAGGGGAAGTAGGGAAAGAGTAGGAGAGGAGGAAAGAAGAAAGGAAGGATAAAAGAAGGGAGGGAGACGGAAGAGAATGAGAAGAAAGATTGCTGTACAATAAAAAAGATGAAATGGAAGAAAGGCAACCGTGAACATATGTAAATGTATTAGGATAAAGAATGAATTATTAAAAAGTAAAAAAGAATAAATATCAGTAAAAATAGAGAAATTAGAATTTGAGGGCAAATGAAGATGTTGTTTATATAAATAAACATAGAAATATTAAGATATGATTAAAAAATATGGAAAAAGATGATTTTGGCAGAAATTGTAACTAAGTAAAATGTATTTGGATATGATAAGTTGTATAAGATATGATATGGCCAATACTCTGTTCATAAAATATGCGGGTGAATGGGGGGGGGGGGGGGGAAAAAAAAAAAAAAAAATTTGATTAAAAAAAAAACAAGTGACGTCAGCTGGCCATGCCCACTCTGGCCATGCCCACCCTGGCCTCCCCGAGGTCAAACACAACCCAGATGCGGCCCTCAATGAAATAGTTTGACAACCCTGGGTTAGGTAGACAGCATAACATGGTATAGTACCATGTTTCCCCTGAAATCAAGCCCTATCCCGAAATTAAGCCCTAGCTTGATTCTTTACACATGTGCCCAATATAAGCCCTGCCCCCCAAAATAAGCCCTAGTTAAGACCCTGCCCACAAAATTGTGCATGGGGTTAGGCAAGGCGCACAGGTAAAAATTAAGCTAGGGTGGAGCTGCCCTACTACTTTCCTTCGAACAGTTGCAGCCAGGTGTTGTGGCCCGTCAGTGGCCTGTGCAGCTAGTAGCTGATTCAGACAGTGAGGAGACTGGTGTGGTGCTGCACCAGCAGCCTGTGCAGCTGGCACTCGAGTCGGACAATGAGGAGGCTGGAGAAGATGTGGTGCCAGAGGCGGGGATTCAGCCAGGGCTTTCAGAACCTCCAGAAGCTCCCATAAGTGAAGAGGAAGAAGAGGAGGAGCCTCTTCTCGATGCACAGACGTGCAGAGCTGCCAAAAGGCAGCAGTGGCTCCTCAGGAGGCGGTCTCCTCGAGAGTAAGGCTTGGGGCTAATTGGCCACTCCCTTAGCCTATTTAAGGAAGGACGATGACTGAGGCAATTTGCAGGGAACAACTTCGTTCACTCTCCTTCGTGTCTTGATCTTAGTTCTCTGCAAATTGGTTCTGGGCTTTCTGCCAACCATAGTAAGATTATGATTATTTATTCTTTGGATTCTTGTAGGCTGTTAAGAAAGTTAATTAACAGCCTTTGTTTGAAAAAGACTGATTTAATTTAGTAAACTAAGGTTTGTACAGACTTTGTGTGTGCTGCGTACTTTGGGGTCCGTAGCTGGAGCAGAACAGTTTGTTCCCTGCCTGAAAACACACACACATACCTTGATTAAGATGGAGCAGCTGACGGAAGAGAATGTGCAGCTTTGGCAGCAGTTAGCTGTGATGGCTGGCCAGCTGGCTCAGCTTCAAGCCCAAATAGCTTCATCTCCTCCTCCTCCTCCTCCTCCTCCCCCTCCTCCTCCTCCTCCTCCTCCTCCTCCTCCTCCTCCTCCTCCTCCTCCTCCTCGAAACTGCCTGGCAGCTGTTCCAGACAAGTTTGCTGGTAATTTGGAAATGTTCCCGGTTTTCCTTGGACAATGCAATTTATTCATGAGTTTGCGAGCTGAGGATTTTCCCAATGACCGAGATAAAGTCGGATTCATTATCAGCCTGCTCTCCAGCTCTGCAGCTCGTTGGGCCACGCCCCTGTTGGTCCAGAACAGTCTATTGCTTAATGACTTTTGGGGGTTTTGTGAGCACTTGCGGCAAATGTACAAGGACCCTATCAAAGCACAAACATCCACCAGACGCTTGAAGTCCTTGAAGCAAGGCCGGCTACCCTTACAGGAATACATTAGCGAATTCCGTTTGCTAAGCCAGGACTCGGCCTGGAATGAGGCAGCACTTTTCGATGTATTCCAGGAGGGTTTTTCGGAGGCGTTACAGGATGAGTTGGCTACAGTGGACATTCCTCCAACTCTTAATGAGCTGGTTCGTCTGTGCCTCAGAATTGATGCGAGGTTACAGCGGCGGCCCTCTCGTCATGCCCACCAGGAACCCCGTGTGAACCCAGTTGTACGTGAGGCTTTGGCTCCAAGGGAGGAGCCCATGGAAATCAGTGCAGCCAGACCCCGTCTGTCCGTAGCTGAGAAGGACAGACGACGGGCAGGGGGGTTGTGCTTATATTGTGGGGAGCCTGGACACTTCGCCGCCTCTTGCCCCAAGAAGCGACGTGGGGCGTTGGCTCCTGGCCCTGCACCACAGTCACAGTCTACCCTGTCGAGAAATGGCTGGAGCCCAATCTAGGGGAGACCCTGTGTCGGGCACGTACCAACACTGGCTCACGCCCTGCGGAGGTGGATTCCGGACCCCCTCGTCATTTGATTTTGAACACCAAAGTCTTCATTGCCAATAAACCCCAAGGGATCCCGGCTCATGCTTTGGTGGACTCCGGTGCAACGACCAATTTCATGGACGAGTTGTTTGCTAATCACTTTGCCATTCCCCTGTGTCCAGTGGATCCTCCCATGGTCGTGGAGACCATTTTTTTTTAAAAAAAAATTTATTTATATGCCGCCCTTCTCCAGAGACTCAGGGCGGCTTACAGTGCATTAAGCAACCATTGATGGTCGGGTGCTTCTGTCCAGGCCAATTAAGGCTGCCACTCAACCCATGCGTCTGACCATCGGTAAGCATGAGGAGGCCATCCAATTTTATGTCATGTCCAGATTACATTTTCCTTTGGTTTTGGGGCTGGCTTGGCTTCGGACTCATGATCCACACATCCTTTGGTCCCAGAATTTCATGTCATTCCCGAGCCTGCAATGTGTGGATCATACTCGCCAAGTCTGTGCAGGCCAGGTGCAGGGTCCACCTGCGGTATCTTTGTCAGCTGACCTCTCGGACTTTGTGGATGTTTTTAGCGAGAAAGAGGCAGACCAATTGCCCCCACACTGGTCATACGATTGTCCCATTGACTTAATCCCGGACGCACCACTCCCTGCAGGGAGGTTGTATTCTATTTCGGACCCTGAATTGGCTGCGTTAAGGGAATTTGTGGACAAAAACCTGGCCCGGGGTTTTATTCGGCCCTCGTCATCGCCTGTGTCCGCTCTGGTCCTCTTTGTCAAGAAGAAAACTGGAGACTTGCATCTGTGCTGCAATTACCGTAAGGTGAACACCATTACGGTGTGTAACCGGTATCCTTTACCCTTGATTCCTGAACTCTTAGAGAGACTTCGGGGGGCTACTGTGTTTACCAAGTTTGACCTGCACAGCATGTACAATCTGGTTCAGGTACGAGAAGGGGATGAGTGGAAGGCAGCGTTCAGCACCAGGTATGGCCATTTTGAATATACGGTCATGCCGTTTGGATTAACCAACGCTCCGGCTGTCTTCCAGTATTTTATGGACAATATTTTCTGGGATATTTTGGTCCAGTTTGTTGAGGTTTATCTCGATGACATCTTGATTTACTCGACGTCCTGGAAAAGTCATCTCCAACATCTCTGACTGGTCTTGCAATGGCTTCGGGAACACCAGTTATATGCGAAGCTGGAGAAATGCCAATTCTACCAGATGACCATCAACTTCTTGGGCCATCTCATTTCTCCCAAGGGCATAGCGATGGATCGGAGCAAGGTTGATGCGTTGAGAAGTTGGCAACCTCCCCGTCGGGTGAAAGATGTTCAGTGACTCCTTGGGTTCGCCAATTATTACTGGACATTCATCCCTGGCTTCGCCACTTTGACCGTGCCCCTCACTCGGCTCCTGCAGAAAAAAGTCCTGTTCCGGTGGGGCACCCCCGAGCAGCAGGCGTTCCTGGCCTTAATGCAGGCCTTCATGAAAGAGCCGATTCTTAAGCATCCTGACCCTCACTGTACATTTGTGGTAGAAACGGACGTGTTGGATATCATGGTCGGAGCGGTGTTACTCCAGGCTCACGTGGCTGGCGGTACTCTTTTTCCTTGCACAAACTATTCCCGGAAATTGAATCCTTCCGAGCACAATTATACCATCTGGGAAAAAGAGCTACTGGCCATTAAGACCACATTCAAGACCTGGAGACATCACCTCGAGGGGGCCCGACATCAAGTGGAAGTCCGGACGGACCACAAGAATCTGGAGTTTCTGCAGACCGTGCGGAAACTCAATCAACGACAGATCCAGTGGTCCTTCTTTTTTACCCGCTTTAACTTCAAGGTGACGTACATTCTGAGTGAGCGCAATCAATGAGCAGATGCGCTCTCGAGGAAACCCGAATATGCCCAAGTCAAGGACCCGCTTCCGCCTCGCACAATTCTTCCAGTCGAGTTGTTCGCTGACATCCAGGAACCTGTCGACCTACGGGTTCAGATCCGGGAGGCACAGCGGCAGGACGCCTACGTCGATCTTTGGAAGCGTGAAGTAGGGCCCGACTCTCCCTGGACATTTACCGACAACCTCTTGGGGTACTGGGAGAGACTTTATGTACCATGGGGGGCGCTTAGGGGTCTTATATTGTCCCAGTGCCACGACAACCCTGCGGCGGGACATTTCGGTCTGTTTAAAACCCTTAACCTAGTGTCGTGGACCTTCTGGTGGCCTCATCTCCGTCACGATGTCCAGAGGTATGTGACGTCCTGCGTCCGTTGTTGACAGGCCAAGTCGGCCGCAGGCGCTCCCCCAGGACTACTTCAGCCCTTGCCGACACCAGAGAGACCTTGGGGTGTCATCTCAATGGACTTTCTAACAGATTTGCCCCCATCTTCGGGTTTCACGACTGTGTTCATAGTGGTGG
Organism: Ptyas mucosa; assembly: GCA_012654045.1. Classification (NCBI taxonomy): domain Eukaryota; kingdom Metazoa; phylum Chordata; class Lepidosauria; order Squamata; family Colubridae; genus Ptyas; species Ptyas mucosa. Next base: position 105,981 of record WNWU01010513.1, on the reverse strand, counting down.
ATATGTTGACAAAGATGGCGCATTTCATTCCCTGTTGAGGATTGCCAACAGCTCGTGCCACCACTCGCATGTTCATCCAACATGTCTTTTGGCTACACAGCCTACTGGATAGGGTCGTGTCGGACAGAGGGACCCAGTTCACTGCCCAGTTTTGGAAAGGGCTGATGACGGCCTTAGATGTCAAGATCTGCTTATCGTCGGCTCATCATCCTGAAACTGACGGTGGGACTGAAAAAGTCATTGGAATATTAGAGCAATACCTGCGCTGCTTTGTTAATCAGCAACAGGACAATTGGACAGAATACTTAGCAGTCATGTAGTTTGCTTTTAATAATTCGCAGCACACCTCCACTCAAACCACCCCTTTCTTAGTCAACCTGGGCTATCACCTGCGTTTCTTCCCGCTCACGCCCCTTGACTCCCTGGTTCCGGCAGCAGATGAATTCTTGACTGAGTTACAGGCCGTTCATCAACTGGTGAAACGATATCTTGACAAGACCAAGGAAGATTATAAAAGGGTCGCAGGTCACAAATAAGGTAAAGTATTTGGGGATTCAACTGACAACAAGATGTAGCTCTCTTAAAGAAAATAATTACAATAAGCTTAAGCAACAGATAGGACAAGACTTGGTGAAATGGGGAAATTTGCAGTTATCTTTGATTGGTAGAATTGCAACTATTAAGATGAATATTTTACCTAGAATTTTATACCTTTTTCAGACAATTCCAATAAAGCTGGGTAAGGAATTCTTTGCAGATTTAAATAAAATGGTTCTGAAATATATTTGGCAGGGAAAGAAGGTAAGAATAAAACTTAAGCTGTTACAAGATGCTAAGATGAGAGGTGGTTTTGGTTTACTGAATTTTGAATTATATTACCATGCGGTTTGTTTAATGTGGATTAAAGAATGGGTAACATTGAAAAACACTAGATTATTGAATTTAGAGGGACATGATTTGTTGATGGGGTGGCATGCTTTTTTATGGTATAAAGGAACCAAAATTCAGGGGTATTTTAGAAGACATCAGATACGTGAAGCTTTGTTTTTGACTTGGGAGAGGATCAAAAAATATCATTATTTGAAGATTCCAGTCTGGGTATCTACAATTGAAGCTTTTTCTTATCCAGTGGTATTTAAGGGGGAACAAATTGTCAGATATAGTGAATTATTGGATGAAAAGGGTGAACTTAAATTGAAACAAGATTTAGAAGATCAGGGATTTAAGATGGATTGGTTTTAATATATGCAAATATTTTCCAGATATCAAGAAGATCTCAAACAAGAAGGTTTTTATAGTGCTCTGACTAGTTTAGATAAGATATTAATGAGTTCTGATGACCATGTAATTAAAAAGTTATATGGATATTTACTAGAAGTAAAATTGGAAGAAGAACAAGTTAAAGAATCAATGATAGCGTGGGGGAAAAATTTTGGTTATGGTATTGATTTAGAGAAATGGCAAAAATTGTGGTCACATAACTATAAAATGACAATGTCTACAGCATATAAAGAGAATTTGTATAAGATGTTTTACAGGTGGCATTTACCCCCGACGAGAATAGCCAGAATGTTCAAGAATAAATCGGAGAAATGTTGGAAGTGTCATCAGACTCCAGGATCTTATTACCATATGTGGTGGACATGCGTGGATGCAAGGAGATTTTGGACTAAGATACACACATGGTTGGAAAAAATGACAAAGAGACATATTGACTTTAAACCAGAGATATTTTTATTAGGGATCTTACCAGAGACATTTAATAAAGAACTGCAATATTTAATTGTGAACATTTTAACAGCGGCTAGCGGCTTTGCAAAAAATTGGAAGATAATCACCGATGAAGAAATTATTAAGAAAATGTTGGACTGTGCTGAAATGAGTAGATTGACATTTGAAATAAGAGAACAGGAAGATAAACAATATTATTTGATATGGGAGATATTCTATCAATGGTTTGACAATAAAGTATGGAGATGAGATAGTATAAATGAAATCTCGATGAAATGTTTAAATATCTATCTTCTGTTCGAGTAAAGAATAATTGTTGTATGATGAGATTTGGAAAATTGTAAGCACAAAATGATTTTAACTGATTGAGATGCTGTCTGAAATTGTTTGTAAGGATGATATTTTTATGTTGTTTTTTATTTTTAACTAAAATAAAACTTTTTTCAAAAAAAAATAAAAGGGTCACGGACCGCTCTCGGTGGGCAACACCACCGTTGGTTGTGGGGGATCGCGTGTGGCTGTCGACAAAGCATCTCCCCTCAGACCGACCGGTCAGAAAACTAGACCATCGTTACATTGGGCCTTTCTATGTGGAGGCAGTCATCAATCCAGTGGCCTACCGCCTAACCCTGCCTTGGTCTTTGAGGATACACCCTGTGTTTCATTGATCCCTCCTGGTTCCTGAACGGCCTACCTGTCACTGCATTCTGTGTATTTGCCAGCTGAACTTCCATCCTGAGCATTACGGTAGCTGCCAGAGAACCTTATCACAGAGATAAGGCTGTCTTGTGATGTCTGAGCTACTACGCATGTCCACATTCTAACTTTCTTACTTTCTCTTTTGTCCGTCTGTGTGATACAGCTGCCGATAAAAATGTAGTCAGCTAGGTTTTTTACTTTATAATAAAATGTTTCTTAGAATACATTCGGGTTTTCTTTCTTTGAGAGTATGTACCAGGAAAAACAAGATCTGTCCGTCTCTTATCAAGAGCAATTACCCCAGGGAGGGAAAGGGGCTGATTCACGCTCCGACAATGGTAGCAGAGTATGGTTTGATTTATTTTGTTTTCCTTGGTTGTTACTCAACTGATAAGTGAATAGGCTTTTAAGCAATTGATTTTTCGGCGACCGAGGAACACTGATTATTTATTGCAAATATGCCAAAGAAGAAAAAGAAAACAAAATACAGGACACAGTCTGCTGAAAATATAAATATTTCTAATGTCTCTGATGAAGAAGCGAAAAAATTTTACACAGGCTTTCAACTTTTCAAACACCGCTTGCTTCAGCAACCAGACTGGATGGAGGTGCTGTTGGGGGAGTACTCGAAGAAGACATGCTGAGGTCAGTGACGCCCACTTATGTTTCTTCAAGCCCCCAGTTAATTACTAAAGAATTTACAAAAGAAGCCCAGGAATTTGAAAGGCTTGGTGCCAAACCTAAAATTCCACAAGCGGCTGAGTTTTCTTTACCCACAGAGAGAGGTGCTATTCACTATTCTCCTCCTACCCCTGAAGAAACTCTGCATGATAAGGTTGTGCGAGATTATTGTGATCAAATAGAGTTTCTGGAACATGAGCTGCACAAGGCAAAAGCGTTTGTTTCTATATTTAAGCCAGATAAGAGGGACTCTTGTCTTTCTCAAATCCCTGAGTCCGTCATTTTGGCTCCTTCTTCAAAGCCAAAGCCACTCCCCCAGGAGGGTTTTGTGTCAGGCAAATCAGAACAGAAAGCTGTGTACACGTCACATGTGTCTAGTGATGTTGTCCCTTCTCAGATTTCACATGACGTTGATAGAGAAGAAAGGTTTTCTGCGATGCCCGAAACTAATGTTGTGGCACCACCTGCTGGCGAAAGTAATTTACAAGATAAAGCTGGAATGCACAGAACGATGCAACAGCAGTTAAGAAAATTACACCAGACTTTTTCAAACATGTCCCTAACTCAATCAAGTCTGCAGGCTGCAACGCCACACGTATCTCCACAGGCTCAATCATCAGCACCCCCTGGTGGTGCTGATGACCTTTTTGTCCAAATATCTAATTTAGATGGAACACAGCAACGCTTAACGCAACCAATACAAATGTCAGCGCCTCCAGCAGGCCATATTAATATGGCAGCTCATGCACAAGGGGCAGCCAGAATACAGCAGCCACAGATTCAAGTACAGCAACCACAGGTTCAACCACAAGTGCCTTTACTTCTACAGCCAGTACCTCAGGTGTACATTCCTCAACAGGCATCTTCTATTGTTCCACTGGCTGGTGATTCAAAATTAAAGTGTTCAGGACAAAATTATAAAGCATGGGTCAGTGAGGTTGAACTTTTGCTCCATAGAGAAGGTACCCATTGCATGGTGTTTAATCCTCCTGACCAGCCATGGACTCCTGAAATAAGAGACTTGGATACTAAAGCATGCACAACATTATTGATGTCCATGGATACTGAACTGCAGGTTACTTTTCCACCTGATGCAACTGCCCAACAAATTTGGGCCCAATTAGAGACATGCTACCAGCCTGTTTCAATTAAATCTACATGTTTGCTCTTGTCTGAGTTCCATGGTTCGAAATTAAAACCTGGTGAATATATTGGAGAGCATTTAACTAAAATGAAAGGAATGAGGAAGGATTTGGGCGAAAGAGGCTATCTTATTGATGATTTTCAAATGATCAGCATTATTATTAACTCATTGAATTATGAATGGAAAGATGCCATTACAAAGATTAATCAAGTGCCCATTGCTCAACGTACAGTGGAACATGTATGTAGAATTTTAACCAAAGAAGAGGCATTTATGCTCCACACGCCACATTTGAGAGGACCACCTGCATCAAGAGCTCCAGTGAGGCGTACCTTCCAAGGAACAGCCTATGTTCCAAGGATGCCAAGATGCTACATCTGTAATCATGTGGGACATGCCACCCGGGATTTTCCCCAATGATTTCCAGCTTCCGTCACGTACCAGCCCAGAGGAACAGACTCCAGAGGAGGCAGAGGCAGAGGTGGAAGACAAGGTCGTCGTGGTCCCAGGCGTGATCCGCAAGCTCTACTCACCACATTGGCTCTAACCAACGATTCACAACCTCGTCCAGAATATGACAGACAACTTTTGTGGACTTTGGATAGTGGTGCAGCATTGCATGTTACTTACAGAAAGGAACTTTTTACAGAGATGCACGAGCCTGAACCTGAACTACGTGAACTTTATTCTTTTTCCAATCATCCTTGTAAGGTCGTAGGAAAAGGAACTGTTTATGTTGAAGAGCTCGATGCATTCATCCCTGATGTTTATTATATACCAACAGCAAATAGTAGTTTGCTTAGTCAGAGTCACTTGTCTAGAGTATTAAAGTTCCAGGTCCACCATCTCGAAAAAGCAAGTTATATAGTTAAAAATGGAGATATTCTTTCTGAAACCATGTTAATTGGTGGTGTTTATTACATAAAGCCAAAGTCTAAACCGCAAGCACAGGCAAGTATACAAACTCCAAAAGAGGAGAGCACAGGCCCAGAGAGAGATGTTCCAGAGAGAGATCCTGTTGCTACTCCAAAGGCTCCAAAAGCCAACAAAAAGAAAATTAGGAAACAGGCTGCTCAGAGCAAGCTTGAGGTTCCTCATAAAACTGTTAATGTTGAAAATTCACTAACTGGTAAACCTTTGCATTACAGGTGTATCCATAAGTGGCATAGAAGATTGGGGCATGCCAGTTTTCGTGTTCTTAGGAAAATGCCGGAGTTCACAAAAGGTTTGGATCTAAAGGGGTGTAAAGTGTTTTTGGATTGTGCTGTCTGCAAGAAAGCCAAATCCAAAGCAGCAGCCATTCCAAAACGCGCTACACGCCTGTCAACACGCATTTTTGATTTGGTACACACTGACATAGTGGATCCTTTCAAACCAACACTTGGTAAAAAATATTTTCTAACAATTGTTGATAATTACTCTAGGTATGGATATGTATATCCTACGAAAGAAAAATCTGAGACCTTTCAGATCTTTAAAGACTTTGCCGCTCTTGTCTATACCCAACACGGAGTGAGCATCGCCAGAATTCAAAGTGATTGTGGTGCTGAATTCATGTCTCAGCAGTTCCAGGACTGGATGCATAAGAATGGAATTCTTCAGCAGACCTCGGCTCCTTACACCCTGGCGCATAACGGGGTGGTAGAAAGACGACAAGGGGTCCTGCAAACCATGATGCATTGTCTCCTAGAAGACGCCAACCTCAGTAACCCATACTGGGGTGAAGCTATTAAATATGCAAATTATATTGTCAACCATACTTGGAGTAGTGTAATAAATCAGACTCCTTTCTTCATGTTGTATGGGTACAAGCCCGATCTCAAACACCTCCATATTTTTGGTTCATACGCTATGGTGAACATTCCCTTAGCTCAAAGAAGGAAAGGAGGTCCAGCAGCAAAGAGGATGAGATTTATGGGTATTGATGATAATTCAAAGTGGAGCAAATTTATTGACTCCAAACATGTAATAGTGATTTCCCAATCCACTAATTTTGAGGAAGATGCTGACTGGTCCAGGATTCATTCCAATGATCCTGGAGTTTATTTTCCTAGAGATGATGTTGCTGATGCCGTGCAGCCTGATGACCAAGATCCACAGGCGAATGTTCCATCCACCAGTTCTTCTCAACCCGATGTTCCATCTTTGCAAGCCGCGGATGCTGACGCTAGTGACGATGGTGAAGACGAGGATGAAACGGAAGAAGAATGGACGACTGTTCCAAGATGTTCCAAGAGGGCCACAAAGGGAATCCCTCCACAGCGATATTCGTGGCAACTGACAAAAGCACCCTTGCCTTTGATTTGTAATGTTACACTTCCTCCTGATCAGTTCACACAAATCAAACATCTTCCTGACTCAGGGCAAGAGAAGTGGTATGAGGCAATGCAGGCTGAAATGGACAGTCTAAAGAAACTTAAGGTGTTTACGCCTGCAAAACCTCCAGCAAACAAAAGGGTCATTGGCACTCGATGGGTCTACAGAATCAAAAAGAAGCCAAATGGTGAGTCATTGTACAAGGCCAGACTTGTAGCTCACGGTTTCGCTCAACGTTATCCTGAGGACTACACAAATACCTACTCACCGACAGTCCGGACTGAAAGTGTAAAAATTGCTTTAGCCACCGCCACTATTCTTGGTTTAGAAGCTTTCCAGTTCGATGTTGACATGGCTTATCTACATGCTGACCTAGATGAGATCTACGTAAAAGGTCCTCCAGGGTTCCGACAGCAAGAAGGGGATACCTGGTTTCTACACAAAAGTCTTTATGGTCTGAAACAGTCTGGTTTAATGTGGTACTTATGTCTTACTGACAAACTAAATTCAATGGGCTTTATTAAGTCCAAAACTGATGAGTGCGTGTTTACAAAAAGATCTGATAATGCATATGAGATAGTTCTTGTTTATGTTGATGATATTGTTTATATTGGTCCAAATAAGCAGATGAGTGAGAATTTTGCTAAAGCTTTGCAGAGATATTTCACACTGAAAACTTTAAGTCATGTTAACACTTATTTAGGTGTTCAGATTGTCAAAACTCAGAAGGGGTTTAGTCTTTCACAAGAGGATAAAATTGAACAAATTTTACATCATTGCAACATGAAAGATGCTAATAAAACACGCATACCCATGCAAACAGATTTTCACAACTTGGCACATGAACCAAGTCCTGAATTCGAGGACCAAACACTTTATCGTTCAGTTATTGGGTCACTGTTGTATATTAGTAGCTGGACCAGACCCGACATTGCACTTAGTGTTAATCTCTTGTCACGACACGTAGGTAAGGCAAAACAGTTTCATTGGACATGTGTTAAGAAATTATTGAAATACCTAAAACACACTAAAGATATGAAATTATTGTTAGAACCAACACATACTGATCATGCAGAATTATGTTGTTATGCAGATTCTGATTGGGCGAGTGATAAGAAATCACGTAAAAGTACTTCAGGTTATATGATGTTCTTAAATGGATGTCCTGTTTACTGGCAAGAGCGAAAACAGAATTTTGTTTCTTGTTCATCTACTGAAACTGAATATGCTTGTGTTTCAGATGCATGTAATTCTCTAACGTGGTTTGATACTTTGGTTGGGAACATCAACTGGGCAGGATCTTTTATACCAGCACCCCTAAGTCTAAAGAGCACTTTTTGTGACATTGTTAGGTTCTAACTCGCAGTTGGTAAAATGGATTGCTAAATTTGCGGCAAAGTTGATGGAAAAAAGGACAAAGTTGGTGCAGCAGAATGCGATAGATTGTAGGAAAGATCATTTGATCTAACAATGTAATTTTAATAGTAGTTTTCACACTGATTGGGTAGATGCAGGGGTGACATTATAATATAATTTTAATCATATTTAAATGGTATTTTAAATGATTGTATTTTATTCCGATTTCATCTTAGATCGTATTTTATTCTAATTGCATTTTAATCGTTATTCCAATTTCATTTAATTTGTTTTACCAAACTTTTGTAATGATTTGTTTCTGGAACTCTGTACTTGATATGGCCCAAGGGCTAATCAATAAATAAATTCAAATACTTTGGTCACAGATATCTGGACACACCCGATTCGACCGATCACTGTGATGGAAGACAATGAATCGGTGGTTTATATTTCTGACTCACGTTTCACGGGTTCTAGGTCCAGACATATTGACATCCGTTATAAAAATATAAAACAATTAGTGAAACAAGGTTTTGTAAAATTGCAGTATGTGTCTACACACGATCAGACTGCTGATATGCTCAACAAACTGCTTCCAGCAGCTCAGCACAAGTATCTGCATAAGAAGATGTGCATTAACTGATGGCTATACCTGATGTCTGCTCAACTGGCAAAGAAGGGGTTGTCACTGCGTTCTGTGTATTTGCCAGCTGAACTTCCATCCTGAGCATTACGGTAGCTGCCAGAGAACCTTATCACAGAGATAAGGCTGTCTTGTGATGTCTGAGCTACTGCGCATGTCCACATTCTAACTTTCTTACTTTCTCTTTTGTCCGTCTGTGTGATACAGCTACCGGTAAAAATGTAGTCAGCTAGGTTTTTTACTTTTATAATAAAATGTTTCTTAGAATACATTTGGGTTTTCTTTCTTTGAGAGTATGCACCAGGAAAAACAAGATCCGTCCGTCTCTTATCAAGAGCAATTACCCCAGGGGGGGAAAGGGGCTGATTCACACTCCGACACTACCTGTCCACTCCGCCAACTTGACCGTCCTCAGCCGGTGCCCCATGACAGAGATGAATCACTCAAGTATGAGGTCGCTAGCATTTGAGTCTTCCGGTGGATGAAGGGTCGGTTCCAATACCTCATCGAGTGGAAGGGGTATGGGCTGGAGGACTTCACATGGGAGGATGCAACCTCTGTTCATGCTCCAGATCTTGTACATGTCTTCCATGAGCAGTTCCCATCCTGACCGCATCTGGATCGACAGACTCGGGGGAAGGGCCCTGCGGTGAGGGATAGTGTAGTGGCCCGTCAGCAGCCTGTGCGGCTAGTAGCTGATTCCAACAGCGAGGAGACTGGTGTGGTGCTGCGCCAGCAGCCTGTGCAGCTGGCACTCGAGTCGGACAATGAGGAGGCTGGAGAAGATGTGGTGCCAGAGGCGGGGATTCAGCCAGGGCTTTCAGAACCTCCAGAAGCTCCCATAAGTGAAGAGGAAGAAGAGGAGGAGCCTCTTCTCGATGCACGGATGAGCAGAGCTGCCAAAAGGCAGGAGTGGCTCCTCAGGAGGCAGTCTCCTCGAGAGTAAGGCTTGGGGCTAATTGGCCACTCCCTTAGCCTATTTAAGGAAGGACGACGACTGAGGCAATTTGCAGGGAACAACTTCGTTCACTCTCCTTCGCGTCTTGATCTTAGTTCTCTGCAAATTGGTTCTGGGCTTTCTGCCAACCATAGTAAGATTACGATTATTTATTCTTTGGATTCTTGTAGGCTGTTAAGAAAGTTAATTAACAGCCTTTGTTTGAAAAAGACTGAATTAATTTAGTAAACTAAGGTTTGTACAGACTTTGTGTGTGCTGCGTTTTTTGGGGTCCGTAGCTGAGGCAGAACACCAGGACTCGCACACCCTGACACCTGCCTTGCCGGCCCACTTCTGCGGCCACTTGCATGTGTCGCCCCCAGTCGATCCGGAGCTCTGTTATCAGCTGCAGAGGCCTTTCCTGAAGGCCTCTGATGGTGAAATGAGGCCAGGGGCGACATGTGTAAATGACAAGTGGACACAAAAGAAGTGGGCCGTCAGCAGGCTCTTGCTAGGCGGGGCTGTTGGTGCCGCCACCACGAGGTCAGTGGAAGATACCCCCTGAAAATAGGACCTGGTGCCTTTTTTGGTGGCAACAAAAATATAAGACCAGGTCTTATTTTTGGGGAAACAGAGGTACCTCCAACGCATTTAGTGAGAAGGAAAACCAGATGAAGCTTCCATTGAACTGCCTAAATCGATAACAGAAATAAAATAAAACCTAAAACAGCTGCTGGCAGCAGACAGTTTGAACAGATAGCTAACTTCATGGGGTTATTCATCTATAAAAATTTATTTGGAGCCTTGTGTGGTTCGGATATGCAGCTCCTGTGCTCACAAAATGAAAGCACTATCAGCATTCAATCTTTTACTTTGCAAAATAATTTTAATTTTACTCTGAGTTGCTGAGGACCCACACTTTGAAAATCTCTAGGTTAGACACCCATAGTGTTTGCCTCCTTGAAAATTGTTGAGGAATTCGCAGAGCAACCCTAGAGTAGCAAGGGTGTGCACATGAAAGCGACTGAGAGCTGTTGCAAATAATCACAGCCAACACACAGATACACTGAGTTGTGTTTACTTTTAGGAAATAACAATAAGCCACAGTCCAATAAACAGTCCAGGTCATACACAGATAAAGCAGTAGATAGTAAAACAATAGTCCAGGGATATTCCAATAACAAAGTCTTCTTACCAGTCGTCGTAGTCATACACAATAAACAGTTGCAAACAGTAGCAAACACAGCAAAGAGCAATAATGGTCAGCAAAGAGATCAGCAAAGAGAAACAAACCATGTTTCAATCTCCCTCTTAAGGACATTGGCTACAGAGCTAACCAATCAGGACACAGTATGATGCAATACAGCAATACAGTCTTAAAGCTATATTGAGGTTTTATATATTGCCAACCCAACAAGTTAGATAATTATCATTTCCTAACAAGAATAAATCTAAAAAATCTAGCTCTCAGAAAATCAAATACAGGCAGTCCTCAATTTACAACAGTGATCATTCGAAGCTATAACAGCATGGAAAAAAGTGACCTTTGACTGTTTTTCACACTTATGACCACTGCAGTATCCCCATGGTCATGTGATCAAAATTCAGACTCTTGGCAATCTATATATATAAAAGTGAAAACCACTCAGGCATTAATCACGAAATCTCCAGAACTGTAAAGCCTACAAACTTGAAATTTGCCATGTATGATCCTCTTGGCTTCTAGGTGCTCACTAAGAAAGGATTTTTCAAACTGACCATCAGAGCATTAGAATTTCCTATGTTATTATAACATGTTCTGATGCTAATTAGTTAGAAATTCTACTCCCCCTACCAACTCTGGAGAGAAGGACATAGGACAGGCTTCTGGGGCAAGCCTCAAGGAGAGAAGGGGCTAGAAAGCCTGAGGGAGAGAATGGGATAGGATAGGAGACGTTTCTGTGGGGCCAGCTTGAGGGAGAGAAGGGGATTGTCAGCCTCTGCTCTTTCAATGCTTGCTTGCTCAGCTGCCATGGTAACGGGGTGGGGGAAGCATGCTGGAGGAGAAACGAAAATGAATCTTAGCTGTAGTCTTTTCTTTGAAGTGGATATCAGGTCAACGGTCGTGGCATTCCAGATTGATGACACTGCCAGACGTGTGCTTCCACATGACCCCTGGAGGACCTTTGGGTTGGATGATTTACGCTGGACAGTGGGGAGGGGATGCTTTCTATATGTGATTTTCGCACCTATGCCTCAGATCTTGCTTTTCCTTGGCTGCATTCAGTTCAATTTCAGTAAAAGTACCTTTATCTATGAAAATGGAGTCGGGGTTATTCTTTCTTGAAATCTGAAAGGAGGCACGCCTGACATTAAGCAAGATCTCATTTTAACAGCCATCCCGGATAACTACCAAGGGGGCTGAAACCAAATGATGTCTGATCAAGACAGTGACCAGGACCAAATGGGAGCTGCTGGGTCTACAATTTCTTCCCTCCAACCGGGGGGGGGGACCTCGGAATGGATGACAAAATTACGACTGGGAGAGGAACCAGAGCGAGCCAGATGGTCGATGGGAGTGGGGAGGCTACCGGACTTGGAAAGGACCCCCCAAGGAGTAACAAATACCAGACCCCGAAAGGGAGAATCTGCATGGATGCAAGAGCAGAAAGAAAGCCTCATGGTCGCCCAGGCTATGCAACTTCTCAGAGATGCTGAAGAAAGCCACTGGGCCCGGGAGAGGTATGTTTACCCAACTGGGAAGGGAGGAGACCTCCCCAGGGATGAATCAGAGATGGCTGCCTGTGGGGGAGAGGAAGAGCAAGCTGGGGAAGGAGCATCTCAAGCCTCTAGAACTCAGACGAGAGATGCAGCAGTCCAGGGCCCCCCGGCATTGCAGGCACCACCCCAGAGGCGAAGAAAGCCAAAAAGTCCCCCCCAACAGACAAGTTCAGAGGAGATCCGAAGACCTTGAGATTTTTCTTGACCCAAGTGTGGAACCATATGCAGGACTGGGGGAGGATTTCTTGTCGGATGCGGCACGAGTGAGGTGCGTTACTAATGCCCTAGAGGGAGTGGCAGCTGAATGGATGGTGGGCCTTCACAATAACAACTCCCCCCGCTGAGAAATTACAACCTTTTTATGGGAGCCCTCAGAACGTGCTTTGAGGACCCTCTAGCCGAGCGGAAGGCGAGAATCAGAATGAAGGGCATTCACCAGGGCCAGAGATCAGTGGCAGAGTACACCCAGGAGTTCCACGAGCTGGCTCCTTTCATGAGAGGGTGGTCAGAAGTGGCCCTATTAGAGAACTATAAAGATGGATTGAATGAGGACGTCTACAAAGATTGCAGAGCACGGGGGGTCCCCAAAGATCTGCAGAGCTGGTACGTAGTAGCAGCGGATGTCGAGATCGATCTGGCCCAAAGTCGGATCTGTGGTGGCTGTCAGGGAGTTGATTGATCCCATCCTGGCTCTGGGATAATCGCACCCTGGTTTAGAGGTTTGGACCGAGGCTTTTCCTCGAAAGTATACATTAAGAAAATAAAACCCGAAGATTTTCTAAGAGAAACTCATTTTATTGTAAAAGTAAAAATAAAGATAACTCTTACTATCTAATTAATTGGCTACATCTTGCCAGCGTTCCTGCCTCACCTCTTGGCAGGAGAACAAAGGAGTAAGAAGGCCTGATAATGGAGGCTAGAAAGGAATGCACGCTTGCGCACTTAATACTGATAACAAAACTTGGCAAAAACTACAGTAAGCCTATTAGACCAAAAATGACAGCTCAGCTGGGAAATACAAGAACGCAATGACAGTGGCCGCGCCTGGGATCAGTCATCCTCCTCTTTCCACAAGGGGGCGCCAAAGGCAGCAGTGGGGAAAATAGAGTCCAAAACCAAGCCAAAATCCTTCGCATGCTTTAAATGTGGAAAGGAAGGCCACCGAGCCGCTGAGTGTTTCTCCAAGCCAGCGCCAAAATCAACCGGTTCCGGAGCGAAGAAGGCTGACAAAGCGCCTGCGAAAGCCTGCGAGCCCGCCCTGAAAGGAGAAGTCGTTGAGTTCACTCCCCAAAAACAGGGTGAGTTGGGAACTCCGACCATCGCGGACGACAGTGAGACTGACACCGATTCCAACGACGACGACCTGGTGAGTCACAATGGGGGCCCCATGATCATCCCCTTAGAAATAAAGGTGCCATCCACCGGGGCTCATGGACAGATGCCAGCCCTACTACACTCTGGATGCACTAGGTGCATAATCAGCCCAAAAGTGGTGGAGAAGATGGGCCTAAGACTAAAAACGTTGAGAAGGCCCATCGCTTTCTGTCAGTTAGACGGATCAGTGGCAGGAGGGGGCCCAGCCAGTTTTGTGACCGAACCCATCAAGATGCAGTTGGGGGATGACCTAGAGACTCTTAGTTTCATTGTGGCCCCTGGCATGGAGCGACCCCTCATACTTGGACTACCTTGGCTCCATAAATGGAACCTGTGTGTTAATTGGAGGACTGGAGTTTTGCACATTCGCTCCGAGAAACCAGGAAAAAGCAGGGAAGAACCCCCTTCAGAGGACGGAGTGGAAAACAAGGGGCTGGAAATGGCAATAGATCACATTGAGGGGGAGGAGAAGATCCCAAAGGAGTATTGGGACCTCCGGGAGGTTTTCAGTGAAAAGGCCTCAGATGTGCTACCTCCCCACAGACCAACGGACTGCACCATTGAAATACTTCCTGGAGTAAAACTCCCTAAGCCAAAAATCTATCCATGACCCCTCGGGAGCTGGGGGAACTACGGAATTTTATTGACAAAAATCTAGAACGGGGGTTTATCCAACCAGCCAGGCCAAGGGTGGCAGCACCAGTATTATTCCGGGAGAAGAAAGATGGGTCTTTTCGCCTTGTAGTTGACTACAAAAACCTGAACGCCATTTGCGTAGAAAATGTCTACCCCCTGCCGCACATGAAGGACATGCTAGCCCACCGAGGCAAGGGGAAAATTTTCACCAAACTTGATTTACGAGACGCTTACTACAGAGTCCGAATTAAGGAAGGGGATGAATGGAAAACAGCTTTTAACTGCCTGCTGGGATTTTTCCAGTTTCGGTTGCTCCCTTTCGGACTGCAAGGAGCCCCTGCTGTGTTCATGCAATTAATCAACAAAGTACTGCATGAACACCTATACAAGGGGGTGCTGGTCTACGTGAATGACATTCTTATCTATACCGAGAACATGGAAGACCATGTGAAATTGGTGAAACTGTCCTGAAAAAACTCAGGGCTGCTGAACTATATGCCAAACTCTCAAAGTGCGAATTCCACCAAAACAAAATTGACTATCTGGGGTACCACATCTTGCACGAGGGAATAGAGATGGATCCAGAAAAGGTCCGGGCGGTGTTGGAATGGGCTCCACCACGCACCCGCAAACAACTACAGAGCTTCCTGGGATTTGCTAACTTCTGTAGACAGTTCATTCCCTCATTTGCCAAAACCAGGAGTCCTGGTGGCGCAGTGGATTAATTCACTGTTATTAAGATCAGATGCTTGCAATTACTGCAAGTTCAAATCCCACCAGGCTCAAGGTTGACTCAGCCTTCCATCCTTTCTAAGGTAGGTGAAATGAGGACCCAGATTGTGGGAGCAATAAACTGACTTTGTATAAATATACAAAAGTATGAAGGCTATTGCTTAATGCATTGTAAGCCGCCCTGAGTCTCCGGAGAAGGGCAGCATATAAATCAAATTTTTTTTAAAAAATTGCTCTGCCGATTACAAATCTTTTGAAGACAAAAGGAGAAGTAAAACTTCCTGCGGCGCTGCGACGCGTTGAGGACGCTCCGACTCGAGCGCCCGTCCCGCGGTCTCGTAAAAGCCCCCGAACAGCTGGCCAACGCTGTCGGGAGGCTTGAAAAGACTCTCCCCGGGCAAAGGGGAGAGTGAAGAGCAGGCTGGTGGGGGTAGAGTTCCCCAGGAGCCCCCAGAGGATTCTCTGGGGTGCGAAGGGTGTGAACTCCTCAGAAACCAGCCAAGCAGCTCCGGACCCGGAATGACTCTGCAACAGCAGAGCAAAATGCCGCGACCGCATCTGCGGGTTTTTTCAAGGATTTTTCAAGGATTTTACACCATACGCAGGCAAGACTAGCCAGGAGAAACAAAATTGCAAGTATTCAACTTAACTCCAAATTTTTTGTGTATTGCGTCCTTCGGAGCTATTAAGGAAATAGGATACAAAATGGCGATTGAGGCTTGAAAGGGTGTGAAAGTGAAAGTGACTTTAAAGTGCCGATAGAGCCTCTATTCATTGCTAAGAAGTTATTTTGTTATTGCTTTGCTAGAAGGAGGATTTTTTAAAAGATTGTTTTGAGCAAATTGAAAAAGTATTTCTTTTATTTGGCTGCTTTTAAATAAAAAGGAGAAAAAGGAAGAAAGAAGGAAGGGGAAACTAATTCTTCTTTAAGATGGCTACGAGACCTCCAACAGTAAAGACTCTTCCCACAAAGGGGCCAGGCAGTGCTGGCAGTTCCCCTGCTCATACATCAAAACTGCAAGCTTTTACTCCTCAAACAGAAACACAGGTTTTAACAATTGAAATGATACAAGAAGCCTTAAAAGTCACAGAGGGGAAGCTCACAGCTGTGATTGATGATAGGATTCAATCTGTTACAGAAGGTCTCACAACAGTGATTGATGAGAAAATTAAAGCAGTCTCAGATGATATTTTAATACGGAATAATGAAATTAGGGAAGATATACTTTCTGCATTTCAAGGTTTGGCAGCTCATGCTGAAATGTTGGATGATAAAATTGAAGAAGTAAAAGAGTTCAACCAAATTTTGGACAGTAAACTTGAGCAGGCCCAGGGAAAAATTCAAAGATCTGAGGCTGATGTGACTATGATCCAATACAGAGAAATGGAATTCGCTCTAAGAATAAGAGGGGTGAAGGAAAACAAACAAGAAAATTTGAGAGAAAAGATGGTAGAGGCGTTGGCACAGATGATGGGGGACCAGAA
>WNWU01010513.1:40378-74487 GCA_012654045.1 Ptyas mucosa | reverse complement strand
CCCCTCCCCCTTGACTTCCCCTATATGCAATACTAAAAATACCAAACAATATCTATGTTATCATCTCTTCCATATCTTTTTCTCTATTCACTAACATTTACTAGTACAATCATCAATCCCCCTCAGCTGAAAGCTACATGATATTTTCTAGTCTGATATTTATTCTGTATATATTCAATCCACTTTTTCCATTCCTGTATATACTTCTCATGCCTCTGGTCTTTTAAAAAGGCTGAAATCTTCGCCATTTCTGCAAATCCAGCCATCTTCTGAATCCATTGGTCCACAGTCGGTAAGGCATCACTCTTCCAATATTGGGCAATCAGCAACCTAGCTGCAGTCACCATATACAAAATCAATTTTGTTTCACCCAGTGTAAAATCTTTAATTATACCCAGTAAAAATAATTGCGGAGAAAATTGTATTTTTTTCCTCATAACATTTTGCATTACCCACCAAATTTTTATCCAAAAAGCCCTCACTTTCCTGCAAGTCCACCAGATATGATAATATGTAGCATCTAGACATTCACACCTCCAACATTTTGGTTGAACATTAGGGTACATACAAGACAGTTTCTTGGGATCTAAGTGCCATCTATAAAACATTTTATAAAAATTTTCTCGCAAATTTTGTGACTGTGTAAATTTAACATTCTGAACCCATACTTTTTTCCCATGTTTCCATCATGACTGGTTGAGCAAAATTCTGTGCCCATTTAATCATACAATCTTTAACTAACTCATTTTCTGAATCCCTTTCTAACAAGACATTATAAACTCTCTTAATATGCATTGGACCTATCTCTTTTATCTGTCTAACCAATTCTACTTCGTATTCCATTAAACCAGTTTGTTGATCTTCTTTCCATCTCATCTGTAGTTGATTGTACTGCAACCAAGTCAAAGAAGTCCCTTCTTCCAACAGCATATCCAAAGTCTTCAACCGCCATCTGCCCTCTTCAAAATAAAGTAACTCTTTATATAAGAAACCCCCGAGTGACTTAATATTTGTATTCCACATGGTATCAGCAAGGTCCAGCCATAAAGGAATTTTATAATCCCATTTGATTCGGTGCTTCTTCCAGATTCTCATCAAGGCATTTCTAAGTAGATGACTGTTAAACACTTTATCCACTTTATTGTCATAAAATAAATATGCATGCCATCCCCAAACAAGGTCATGACTTTCTATGTTCAACAATCCAGTCTTAGTTTTTCCAAACCAATCACTTATTTGTATCAGTGCAGCTGCTTCATAATATAGTCGAAGGTTTGGAAGTCTAAGACCACCCCTCTCCCGAGTATCTTGCATTATTTTCAGTTTGACTCTTGGCTTTTTTTCATTCCAGACAAATTTATTAACTCCTTTTTGCCATTCTTGCAGTGGTTTATCTGACTTAAGCACCGGTATCATTTGAAATAAAAAAATAAATCTCGGTAAAACATTCATTTTTACTGCTGATATTCTTCCAAGTAAAGATAACTGCAGTTTCTTCCAAGTTTGCATGTCTTTTTGTATCTTTTGCCACAGAACCTCATAATTATTTTGAAACAGTTTTATATTTGAGTCTGCGATTTGTACTACTAAATATTTAACTTTTGAGACAATTTCGAAACCTGCCACTCTTTCAAGTTCTTTTTTCTTACTCTCAGTCAAATTTTTAACAATCATTTTAGGTTTTTTTTGGTTCAGTCTAAAACCAGATACCATGCCATAATCTTCTATAATATCCTTCATCTGGATTATTGACTTCATCGGCTGTGATAGGGTAACAACCAGATCATCTGCAAATGCCCTAGTTCTATAGTCCTCTTGCCTTATAACTATTCCATTCAAAGATTTCAAGTCCCGTATTGCGTTCAATAAGACTTCTAGAGTTAAAATAAATAATAATGGGGATAGTGGACAACCTTGTCTTGTGCCTTTTTGTATATTAAAATTTGATGTTAGACATCCATTAATAATAAGTTGTGCAGATTGCTCATGATAAATCGCTCCAATCGCTTGTATAAATCGCTCCCCCACATCCATTTTTTCCAAAGTCTTAATTATAAAATTCCAGTCAACTCGATCAAAGGCTTTTTCCGCATCCAAAAAAACCAGCGCTGCAGAGATCTGTTTATTCTTATCTAGATAGTCCAATAGATCTATAATTTGCCTGACATTCTCCTTCATATATCTGCCTTCAATAAATCCTGCTTGGTCATGATGAATCACCTTTTGAATAACTGGCATCAATCTGTTGGCCAATACTTTTGCAAAGATTTTGTAATCTGTATTTAAAAGAGATATTGGTCTATAATTTTCTGGTTTCTTAAGACCTGATTCTTCTTTTGGTATCAGTGAGACAAAGGCTGTTTTCCACGAGGAAGGTATCTTACCTCCTAATTGTATATTACAAAACAAGTCTTTAAGATGTTCAATCATTTCCTCTTGTAAAGTTTTATAATAAACTGCAGTTAGGCCATCCGTCCCTGGAGCTTTAGCTGTTTTCAGTTGTTTTATAGCAAAACTAATCTCCTCAACTGTTATTAATTGTTCCAGATTTTCTTTTTGAACTGATGAGATCTTTGATACTCTCTTTTCGTCTAGGTATTTATCTATAGAACTGTTCTGTATATTATCTTTAGCATATAATTTGGTATAATAATCCAAAAAGGCCTTTTTGATTGATTCTTGTTGGTATACTTCTTTACCATCATACTCAGTACTATCAATAATTCTTGTAGTTGCTTATTTCCTCAGTGTATAAGCCAACCATCTGCCCGGTTTATTAGCATTAGTAAAAGTATTATGTTTTGCAAATTGTAAGTTAGTTGCTGTTTGATCTGCTATCAGCATTTGGAATTGATCCTTCAGAAGTTTTATAACTGTTTGCAATTGACCATCTGTTGGTTTTTGTATCAATTGTTGTTCTTTCTTCTTTATCTCACTTTCCAACTGTAATCTCCTTTTCTGTTGATTCTGTCTGTATTTAGAATTCATTTGAATCAGTACACCCCGCATATATGCTTTGCCTGCGTCCCAGACTATTTCAATAGGGGTACCTTTATTCAAGTTCAATTCAAAAAACTCCTTTAAGTGTTTTTTAAGCTCACTTATGTTTTTTTCGTATCTAAATAAATTCTCATTTAGTCTCCAGGATCTTCTTTGTCTTTTTCCCATCTCGATTTCCATCCAGACCGGACTGTGGTCAGTCAAAGTCCTAGGAAATATCTTTGTCTTCTTTACTTTAGGAAGTAAATCTGTAGTTAACAAAAAGAAATCTATCCTGGAAAAGGATTTATGCCTATCCGAATAGAAAGTAAAATCCAGTTCATTTGGGTTGTGAACTCTACAAATATCTTTCAGTTCCAAATCCTCTTGCATTTCAAAAAAAGCTTGTGGTTGTTTAATTCCTAATTTAGCTGTACTTTTTTTTATCATTTTTGGGTTGGATTACTCCATTCCAGTCCCCCATTATTATAATAGATGTGTAGTTCCATTCCAGAATTTTTAAATGAAACATCTTATAAAAATTTTCCTGTTGCTGGTTTGGAGCATATATTCCGACCAGCAACGTTGGACCATTGCCTGTAATAAGTTCAATTGCAATATATCTTCCATATTCATCTGTTTCTATAACTTTAGCTAAAAGTCTTTTATTTATATAAACCACCACTCCATTCTTCTTTTCCAAATTTGAAGCAACAAATTGCATTCCCAATCTAGAGTTTATCAGATATTTCTGATCTTGCAATTTTATATGAGTTTCTTGCAAACAAATAATATCATTGTGAAATTGCTTCAAGTAATGAAATATCTTTCTTCTTTTTTGTGGGGAGTTCAGTCCATTTACATTCCAAGACAAAGCTTTAAGTGCCATTTGATCCTGTCTGAAGTTTTGAGAGCAATTGCTGAAGATCCTTTTTTACAGAAGTAATCTTCGGTTTAGCTCCTCCCATGACTTCAGGTTGCTGTTTTGCTTTAGTTTTCTTTTCTCGTTGTGGTTTGTACAATTCCTGCTGCTGTGTTTCCTTCATTTGTTTGGACATCGCTCTAGTTATGCGTTGCTCTTCCAATTTAGATGTTCTCAATTCAAGATCCAGCGCCTCCTCTGTAATAGATGCCTCTTCCAAAGGAGAAATTTCAAGTGGTGCAAAAGAATCAACCACAACACCACCAACCGCTCCCTGAGCCTCTCTTGCCTCCTTCTCAGACTGCTTTATTTGTTCTTCAGTTTCTTGTTCATACTCAGCTTGTAATTGTGCATCCTTATCTATTGGTGAAAATGTACGTGGAGGAGGAGATCCCGCTTTCAAAACATTATAATAAAATTCTTCTGCTTTTGCAATAGTGTTAAGACGGTATCTAACTCCTCGAATCCTCAGTATTACACCTGCTGGAGCATCCCATCTGAATTGTATATTCTGTTTCTTCAATTCTGCCACCAAAAATCCATAATCCTTTCTGTCTCTTAACATTTTGGGTGGTAGTTCTTTGAAAACTCCAATCTCAGCTCCATCAACTTGAACAGAAGTAACAAATGGACTTTGCAAAATATCATTTCTTATTCTTCTGTCTATAAAATATATCACCACATCTCTAGGCAATTGCCTTTGTACTGCCACACGAGAATTAACTCTGTACACCTTGTCAATCTTGCACAGAACCTCACCAGGTTCTACCTTCAGCAAAACTGCTAAAGCATCAGCACAGACTTTTCTAAGATCTTCCCTGGTGTTCTCTTTTACTCCTCTAAGTCTAATAGCAAACTCCATTGATCGAAATTGCATCATAGTAATCTCATTTTCAATTTTTTGTGTTATTTCTTCGACTTCAGCAATTCTTGAATCAGATACCTTAAATTTAGTATCCACCTCTAAAGCAAGATTATCCACTTTTTTATCAATCTGCAACACTACCTCAGACAGGCCTTTGACAACCGTTTGAATGTCTTTATTAACTGCTTCATATTTTTCTTGAATAATTCCTTTGACTTCCTGTTCTGATCTCTTAATTTCTTTAATAATAAGGTCATAATGACTTTCTTCCTTTGTCTGAGTTTGCAGCTGCGCAGTTTGAGGCTGCTTCTGCTTATGTGTGGGGGAATCCCCCCCTGGTTGTTTTGTTGCCATTTTGCCTCTTAAAGATCTTCCTTTTCCACAGATTCTAGCAACTTTTCCCAAAAGATTCTCCAGATTCAATCAGGTCTATAAAAATCAGTTACTATTTTTATTTTATTTTATTTTTTGTTACTTTTCTGCCTCTTCCAGCCGGATTTGTTACTTTAAAATGTAGCCGAATACACTGATCAGATTACTTTCGCTTTCAGCTGCTCTCCGCTGAAAGAAAGCGCCATTTTTTTTCCTTTCCTCTTTCCCCCTCTCTCAGTTCCAAGTTCCTTTAAACTTGCAGAATACAGAAATCTTTAATACTTGCTGTTGAGTAGGAAATCCAGATTCTCCTTTATTTTGTTTGGTGATATATCTGCTGCCGCTCTATCTTGCTCTGCATTAAGCAGAGTTTCCCGGTCGTCCGGAGCTTCAGCGGCTTGGATAGGGAGTCCCACCCTGTTAACTCCCCAGAAGCAATAAAACTTTCTGGGGGTCTCACAGGGGACTCTACCTGCAGCCACCGGCTCTCCTCACAAAATCTTCACGATTCTGAGGTTTTCGAGCCGTTTCCGACCTCTGAAACGGCTCTTTGACAGGCGACAGGGCTGGCGGTCTTCAAAAGACCGTCAGCGATGGTCCGCGGCAGCACCGGAAGTCGACTTATATTAGTTTTAATCGGCCAATTTTCAATTGTCTTCCCCAAAAAAATTATATCTGGAATTAAAATTTTAACAAATTTATTCCAAATTTTATTCAGTCCCTTTAAACAATAGCTGTTAATTATACATTTTGATTTTGCTTTATCTAAAAACCATGCTGAGCCGAATCTCTTGATATCTTTTAATTCTAAGTCTCTCCAATGACTATCTTCACCTTTAAATATTTTTACCACGGTCCGAATAGCATAGGCCCAATAATAATTGAGTAGTTTGGGGATTCCTAATCCACCATCCTTTTGATTTTGATACCACATTTTCTTCACTAATCTAGATCTTTTCCCACCATTACAAAATTTATCCAATTTCTTCTGATATCCTTCAATATCTTTCTCTGTCAAATTTAACGGTAACATCTCAAATAAAAAATTGAACTTTGGCAACAACATCATCTTACACATTGCAATTCTACCAAACCAAGACAACTTTATCATTTTATATTTATCTATCTTTTTCTCAATTTCGTTCATCACCACATCATAATTTAGTTTTTTCATTTCTTTAACTTTGAGTGAAAGTGTTATGCCCAAATATTTCAATGTATTTTTAATCCTTATCCCAAGTTTTTCTTGCATATTCTCCCACTCATTACCATTATTATCCATTAATAGTTCAGATTTTGACCAATTTACTTTCAAACCTGTCATTTCCTCAAATTCTTTCAAATGCTTATGTATCTTTTTCAAATCTTTCTCTATGTCTTTCAAAATAATCAAAGTATCATCTGCATACAGATTTATCTTATATCCCTTATACCCTTCCAATTCTTCATCTTTTTCTATCATTTTAGTCAAAATTTCCATAGCTAATAAAAATAATGTTGGAGACAAGGGACATCCTTGTCTCGTACCCGCTTCCAATCTTATCTCTTCTGTCAACCTTCCATTCACCTTCACTCTTGCACTACTTTGTTGATACAATTTT
The DNA here is from genome assembly GCA_012654045.1 of Ptyas mucosa. Lineage (NCBI taxonomy): Eukaryota > Metazoa > Chordata > Lepidosauria > Squamata > Colubridae > Ptyas > Ptyas mucosa. The sequence goes on along the minus strand of WNWU01010513.1, from coordinate 67,748 downwards.
GAAATAACATGTATAAACTTATTACCAAAACCTAATACCTCAACAATTGTTTTAATAGTTTCCCATTGTACAGAATCAAAAGCTTTAAAAATATCTAATGATACTATACCTATTTTATCACCATTATATTCAGCAACATCTATAGTATTTAATACTCTTCTAATAATATCACTCATGTATCTACCCTTCACAAAGCCTACTTGGTTATAACTTATATATCTATCTATAAATCTACTTAATCTATTACTTATAATAGCAGTAAATATCTTTGCATCTTGGTTAATTAAGGAGATGGGCCGATAGGACTCAATCCTTTCTAAGTCTTTATCTGGTTTAGGGATTATGGATATCACCGTTCTATTCCATGACAACGGAACTTCTCCACCATGTAAAATTCCATTAAATAGTTTTTGCAATTTTGGTATTATTATTTCCTTAAATTCTTTATAAAACTCAGCAGGTAATCCATCTTCACCTGGAGCTTTCCCTAATTTTATTTTTTGTATTACTCCATTAATCTCATCTTGTGTTATATCTTCTTCCATCAAGTCTTTATATGTTTGGTCAATTTTCACAACATGTTTTTCTAAATAACTTCTCAGTTTTTCCCGATCAATTAATTTTTTCGAATATAAATTTTGAAAAAAGTTCCTAACCACTTCGCATTTTTCTAATTTTTTATAACATCTTATACCCTTATCATCTATCAAGGCTCCAATTTCTCTCTTCTCTCTTTTATTTTTCACCATCCTTGCCAGTAACTTAGAGTTTTTATTACTGAATTCAAAGAAATTCCTGTTTAGATATCTCATATTCTTTTTTACCAATTCTATATCCTCTTCTATCAATTTATTTTTTAGCAAATTTAAATCCTCCAAAAGTTTCTTTTCCTTAGTAAGCAAAAATTGATTCTCCAATTCCTTAATCTGGTTTTTATCTTTTTCGATTTTATTTTTATAATTTCTATATTTTCTGCTTGATAACTTGATACTTTCCCCTCTAAACACTGCTTTCATCGCATCCCAAACAATTTCAAATTTAACCTCTTCATTATCATTCAATCTCCAACATTCTTCCCATTTTTTAAATATCCATTTTTTATCCTCCTCATTTTTATACAGTTTTTCATCATATCTCCAACAACTTCCTTTTTTCTCAAAATTGAAATCTATTTCCATCATAACTTCTGCATGATCAGAATCCTTAAAAATTCCCACATCTATTTTATCCACATTATTCAACAAATCTTTAGAAACCAAAATATAGTCAATTCTTGAATGTGTATTGTATATCTTAGAGTAAAAAGTATACACTCTTTCAGTTCCTTTCACTTCTCTCCAAACATCCACCACGCCATTTCGAAGCATCCACTTATTTAAAGTCCCCATTTTATTTGCTCCTCCACAACGGGTGGGGTTGGTGCTATCTATTTTATCTCTAATTAAATTAAAATCCCCAGCCACAATTACTTTCCCTACACTTTCAATTTCCAAAATTTTAGTTATTTTTTCAAGAAATTCTTTTTGTTTCTCATTCGGTAGATATAAATTAACCAGTGTCACTTTTTCCTCATTAATATTTCCCACAATTATTACATATCTTCCTTCATCATCCACGATTACTTGTTTTTTTTCAAAATATACCCTATCTGATATCAGTGTTGCAACTCCTCTAGCTTTTGAAGTTCCAAAAGATTTTTCATAAATTTGCATACCCTTTATATACATTTTATTTGAGTCTTCAGATTTCTGATGGGTTTCTTACAAAAATAATATATCTGGTAAATCTGTTTTAATTTTAAGTTCCAATCGTCTTCTCTTAATCTGATTCCCTGTGCCCTTCACATTCCATGTCATTATTTTTATTAAACCCATTTAAACTGTACCTTTTTTAATCCTTTCCCCTCCTCTTCCTTTCTGTGCCCAAATCCCAACACCAATCTCCCACATTCCAAACAACATTCAGTATAAAAAAAAATAATGAAAAAAAAATAAAAAGACAAAAGACACAACAAACATTAAATAACAAACAATCTTCGTCCCCCACATCCTCAATTGGTTTCCACCTCTATAAAGAGAGTAGGGGAGAGGGGACGTGCTAATGGTCGGGTCACTTCTTTCGGGCAGTCTACTTAAGTTCATCTCTCAGAGAAAAGGGCGGTAACTTTTCCCCGCACTCAGCTTCCTGCAATTCTTTTTCAAGATCCTTCAATTTCTTATCCACTCCATCTCCCATTATATCATCACGACTTTTCTTTTGTTCAACCATCGCAGGTGAGATTTCCTTCCGCTTTAACCCTTTAGGGTCTTGTCCTCCAGCAGCCCCTTTTTCTTCTGGTGTTGATGTTCTTACATATGTTCCACCCATCTTAAGCATTTGATCTTTTATCTCTGTTATATCCTCATACTTTACAATCAGTCCAAGTTCATGTAAATATGACACTGCATCTGTTTGCAAAGTAATTGTTTGCATTCTTCCTTTATAAAAAAAATTTAGTTGCTGTGGTGGCCTCCAGTTATATTTAATTCCATTGTCTCTCAGAACCTTTGTAATTGGCTTCAAAAAGAATCTCCACGCTCTTTCTTCTCTTGATATATCCGGAAAAACTTGATGTCGAGCCGCAAACAGGCTCGCCATCACTTACGGGGGGGACGGAGATTAGAAGAGGCAGAACGCAGCCAGAGCTGTCGGACTTACAGATTTACAGCGACACTCACAGCGGCACTTCACAGCAGGAGGCAGCTACAAACAAAGCCAGTAGCAGCGGAGACAACGGCAGGGAGGCGTGGCTGTTAACGTTTTCCTAAACGCGCTTCTGTGACGTGAACAGAGGCGCGGTACTGCCAAACAGCTGTGGAGGGAGGGGAATGTCCCGAGGTTCTTTTATTTGCCGGATGTTAGGTTTGCTTTATGCCAAGTTCCTATATATAGCGCCACCTGGCTGCCTCCTGTAGCGCTGACTTTATTAATTTTTCCAGCTTGTTCGTTACTTTGCCTTGTTGCTTGTGTGTTCCGGTAAAGAGTTCTGGCTACTCCTTCTCAAGGTGTGGAGTCGTTTTTTTCACAGCAAGCTCGGGCGGGACGACAGGCCGAGACTTGAATAATTTTCCCCTCAAATTTCAGAGCTTCACCCATCTCTCTCACTTTCACCATCACTTCCAATTTGTCACTGAGATTTGCAAATCTGACAAGTACATTTCTATTTGAGCTATTTTGTCTTTTATATCCAATTCTAAAAACGCTTGCCAGATCTGTTGCTGTAAATGTGATTTGTGTATCAAGATCATTAAGCCATTTTAAAACTCTTTGTTTCAGATTATCTACTTTTTCTTCTTGAACTCCTCGAATAACCAGATTATATTTCCTTGATTCTTCTTCCAAAAGACAATTTTTTTTACCTTGTTGTTCATTTTTAAAAAAGATTTCTCCAATTTGCTGATCTATCTTTGCATCATGTACATGAATCTGCTCAATTTCAACTTTAATGGTTGTCATTTCTACTGTTTGCTTTGCAAAATTTTCATTCATTTCTTGCTTCATTGTTTTAATTTCCAGTGTCATATTATCCATTCTATCTAACAGTTCTGATATCTTTTCACCAATTTTATTTAAGGCCACAGCAACTTGTTGCATTTCTAAAGATTGTTGGGTCGCCATATTTTAATAAGTTTTTAATTATCCACTTTTGCCAAGAGGGTCTTTAATGAAGATTAAGAGACAGCAATTCCCAATTGAAGCTGAGACGGCTTATTATTGCACTCAAAAGGGCCAACAATAAAAGTTTATAACTCTCAATTCTGCTTGCGTAATTTCCTTAAGAAAAAAAAACCCTAACATCCGTTGGAAGGCACTGCCCAGGAATGCGTTTTGCTGCTTCGGCTCAGGCACTTTCACAAACAAAAGATCAACTTAAAATTCACATATTCTTCCGAAAAAACAAAAAAACCCCAAAACCCCTTTCCACAAGTCTTTGATATTCCGTGCCTTTGCCCCACAGCAAAAACAAACACAGATCGCGATGATAATGAGAACAAAAGGCAGCTATTTACATGTGGCGCTGCCACATGTTTATTGGACCCGTGCCCCTCCTGGTTGGTGCTGGCCTTCCGGGCGGTTACACGAGGCTGGCTCCAGGTGATTATTAACGCTTCCTTGAGTGAGGGTTTCTTCCCCTCCACCTTGAAAGAGGCGGTGGTGAGGCCCCTCCTCAAGAAGCCTTCCCAGGACCCAGCTGTATTAGCAAACTATTGTCCAGTCTCCAACCTTCGCTTTGTGGTGAAGGTTGTTGAGAATGTGGTGGCGCGACAACTCCCCCAGCACCTGGATGAAGCTGTCTATATAGATCGGTTCCAGGCGGGCTTCAGGCCGGGGTACAGCATGGAAATGGCATTGGTCGCATTGGTGGATGATCTCTGGAGGGCTCGGGACAGGGGTTGCTCCTCTGTCCTGGTCCTATTAGACCTCTCAGCAGCTTTTGATACCATCGACCATGGTATCATGCTGCGCCAGTTGGAGGGGTTAGGAGTGGGAGGCACCGTGTTGCGGTGGTTCTCCTCCTTCCTCTCTGACCGTACGCAGTCTGTTTTGGCAGGGGGACAGAGGTCGACCTCGAGGCGCCTTGTTTGTGGGGTGCCGCAGGGGTCGGTCTTCTCGCCCCTCCTGTGCAACATTTATGTGAAGCCACTGGGTGAGATCATCCGTGGTTTTGGGGTGAAGTTCCATCAGTACGCTGATGATACTCAGCTGTACATCTCCACCCTGGACCACCTCAATGATGCCCTTGACGTGATGTCCCGGTGCCTGGAGGCCGTGTGAATCTGGATGGGGAGAAACAAGCTCAGACTCAACCCCTCCAAGACCGAGTGGCTGTGGTTTCCGGCGTCCCGTTATAGCCAGCTGGTTCCATCGCTGACTATTGGGGGTGAGATCTTGGCCCCCTCAGAGAGGGCTTGCAACTTGGGTGTCCTCCTGGATGCACGGCTGTCTCTAGAAGATCATGTGACGGCTGTGGCCGGGGGGCTTTTTATCAGGTTCGCCTGATTCACCAGTTGCGTCCCTTTCTGGACCGGGACTCCTTGCGCACAGTCACTCATGCCCTCGTCGCTTCCCGTCTGGACTATTGTAATGGTCTCTACATGGGGCTCCCCTTGAAGAGTACTCGGAGGCTCCAACTGGTCCAGAATGCAGCCGCGTGGGTGATTATGGGAGCGACACAGCGCACCCATGTAACACCTCTCCTGCACGAGCTGCACTGGCTCCCGGTGGTCTTCTGGGTACGATTCAAGGTGCTGGTTACCATCTTTAAAGCGCTCCATGGCTTAGGACCTGGGTACTTACAAGATTGCCTTCTGCCACCGATAGCCTCCCACTGGCCAATATGCTCCCACAGAGAGGGACTCCTCAGGGTGCCGTCAGTCAAACAATGTCGACTGGCGATCCCCAGGGGGAGAGCCTTCTTTGTGGGGGCACCTGCCCTCTGGAATGAATTGCCCCCAGAGATACATATGATCCCTGACCTACGCACCTTTCACCGTGCCCTCAAGACACTATTGTTTCAACAAGCTGGGCTGGCTCAAACATGAATTTTAATGGTTGTTTTAGTTTTTTAATAAGATTGGAGCCAAATTATTTAATAAGTTTTTTAAACTGTTCTTAAATTTTATGGATATGTGTGTTTTATATTTGGCTGTACACCGCCCTGAGTTCTTCGGGAGAAGGGCGGTATAAAAATTTAAATAATAAATAAATAAATAAATAAATAAATAAATAAGCTCTAAAGAGCAACGAGTGGTCGAATGAGTGTACATTTTGCAATGGCCTGCCTTGGGTAGGAGCTAAATTGTATGTTCCCGCCAGTCTGAGAGCAACTGTCTTACAGCACGCTCATGATGCCAAAGTTGCTGGACATTTCGGATTTGTCAAAACACTACATCTAGTTAAACAACAATTCTGGTGGCCCACACTCAAGAAAGACATAGAGGCATACGTAGCTAGCTGTCCCGTGTGTGCCTCGGCCAAGAGACCTCGGGGGAAGCCGCCTGGACTACTTCAAAGTGTTGCCAGGCCAGATGCTCCTTGGAAAGATATCTCCATGGATTTTATTGTAGAATTGCCCGAAAGTGGGGGGAGCACAGTTATTTGGGTGGTTACTGATTTGTTTTCCAAACAAGTGCATTTCATCCCATGTCCCAAGATTCCTTCCGGAAAAACACTTGCGAAAATGTTTGTCCAACATGTGTACAGATTACATGGTGCTCCAAAACGTATAATCTCTGACAGGGGTGTTCAATTTACCTCCCATTTCTGGAAAGAGTTTCTAGCGCTAAGAGGCACCTCCCAGGGGTTAAGCTCCGCCCACCACCCCCAGACAAATGGGGTGTGTGAGAGAACCAATTCCATGTTAGAACAATATCTGAGATGTTATGTAAATTATCAACAAGATAACTTGGCGAAGTTGTTACCATTTGCAGAGATGGCCTATAATAACTCCGTACATAGCAGCACAGGGTTCACTCCTTTCAAAGTGGCCTCCGGCCAAGAGTTTGTGCCAATTCCAGAGCTGCCTCAGGAAAATCCAAAAAAACCCTCTTTGATTGATTGGATCGAACAGTTACGAGGCACTTGGTCAGTAACTCGTAAGGCACTGGATGAAGCACATTGGGCTCATAAAGCCCAGGCCGATAATAAAAGGGGTCAAGCACGAGCTTATAAAGTTGGTGACATGGTTTACCTTTCCACCAAATACTTGCAAACTACCCCAAAGTCTAAAAAGCTTGGACCCAAATATGTGGGCCCTTTTCCGGTAGTTTGAGTCATTAACCCAGTCACAATTCAATTGGAGTTGCCAAAAAAATTAAGACGAATTCATCCGGTGTTCCATGTCAGTTTACTAAAACCAGAACATTCGTCCCCTTTACATCCAGACCAAGAACTTCCTCCTGTCCCCATCCTGATTGATGGAGAGCAGCATTTTGAGGTCAAGGAGATCTTGGACTCAAGGAAGTGTCACAGTAAAGTGCAGTATTTGGTGGCCTGGAAACATTTCCCATTATCTAAAGCTGAATGGGTAAACAAATGAGATGTCCGAGCGCAAGGAAGTGCAATTTTTTCACACCAAATATCCTGATAAACCATAATTCGTGTATATATTGGTTGTATTGTATTATTATCTCCCTTTTTCTCTCTTACATGAATAATGTCTCTTCTGCAGGGGGGCTGAATGTCAGCCTCTGCTCTTTCAATGCTTGCTTGCTCGGCTGCCATGGTAACAGGGAGGGGGAAGCATGCTGGAGGAGAAACGAAAATGAATCTTAGCTGTAGTCTTTTCTTTGAAGTGGATATCAGGTCAACGGTCGTGGCATTCCAGATTGATGACACTGCCAGACGTGTGCTTCCACATGACCCCTGGAGGACCTTTGGATTGGATGATTTACGCTGGACAGTGGGGAGGGGATGCTTTCTATATGTGATTTTCGCGCCTATGCCTCAGATCTTGCTTTTCCTTGGCTGCATTCAGTTCAATTTCAGTAAAAGTACCTTTATCTATGAAAATGGAGTTGGGGTTATTCTTTCTTGAAATCTGAAAGGAGGCATGCCTGACATGGATAGGAGAGGATCTATGGGGCAAGCCTGAAGGATAGAAATGGAGAGGGATGGAGCTGGTGTCGTGACGGTACAACGGGCGATCTTGAAGCACCAAGATTGCCGTTGATATCTTCGTTGCTGGATGGTCCGTTTTCGGACCTCACCGTCCCGTAGAGATGGTGATAGTGGAGGGCACATTCTGTTGATCCCAGGGACACCACAAAGTCCCTGGTTGATCCAGGAGAAGCCCTTTTTTCCGGCAACAAAGAGGCAGCCATAGAAGCTGCTGAAGTTGGGACAGCTCTGGAACGAAAGAGATTGAGAGAAAGTGTGTTGGCTTGGTGAGAGAACTTTTAAATAGATTATTCGAGAGAACACCCTGAGGTCTTAAGGAAGTTAAAATTGAAGACAGAAGAAGAGAAAGCAGCGGTATTAAACTTGAGTCGAAGGTAGTTTTGCTTATTTTGTGATTTATTTTTATGTGTGGATGCTTAAGGACAATTTTACTTTGTAACTCAGACTGGACTGGATTGGATTGGAGATTTCTGCTTTATCTATTTAAGTAATAATTTTTAGTGCCTTTTTAGCATAAATCTTTTATTTGTTTTCTTTTTATCTATTTTTCTCTTTCTCTCCATTTATATTTTAATGGTGAATTGAACAACAAGAAGTCAGGGAAGGTGGAGAAAATAAGTAGCACTGCCATCTAGTGGATTGGAAACATTGTTGCCTTTTTTTCTCTGGCTTAAGAAAGTAACAACTGTGTTATTCTTCAAGGACTCTGAGCCTAGTCATAGATAAGATAGTGGGAAGAACATCAAAGACAGTCTGCAGGATTGTTTACCCAGGTGTTCTTCTGGGAAACTGTCAGTGGCAGGAGTCTGAGATTGAAAAGAAGAAGATTACAGTGACTCGGGAAAGAGAGCTGTAAATATATATTTGAGATTCAACAAAAGAATTGGTGGTTATTATACAGTGGTGGATGTTCAAAAACTATGTTTTCTTTTTCTCTTTTCTTCTCTCAGTTTTTTTTTCTGGTGCTACTTCTCCACTCTCCATTTATTAAATTGCTTTTAACTGGACTGTGATTTTTTTTGAAGGACTTTAATTTTTTACATACATATAGATTTTTTCCCTAGTGTTTGGCTCTTTTCTTTTTTGGCTTTTTTCTGTTCTCGTTAAATTGGATTAAGGCATACAAGAGCTTGAAGACTTTTTCTACTTCCTTTTTTTTCTTCCTTTTTTTTGGTGGTTTTTTATGGTCTTTTTTTAAAGCTTTTTTTTTTTGCTTACTGGTACCTGGGATAATATCTGTCCTATATATAAGTGGATTAAGGTATAGAAGAACCTGAAGATTTTTTATTTGTTTGAATCTTTCGCAAGCACCTTACAGAAATGAGTAGAAAGGCAACAGCTATTGGTTCATCTACATCAACTCCTTCCTCTTCATCGTCTGGAGGACAATGATCAATACAGATGATGTTACAACAGGAGAAGGAAAAAGAACGAGAGAAGGAAAAGGAAGTGACACTGCATATGATCTGGCAAGGAATTCAAAAAATACACACAAGAGTAGAGAATGTTGAACAGAGAACAGAAAAAACAGATGAAAAGGTGGAGAACATACAGCAAATGATGAAGAAATATGAGGATAGACTCCAAAAAATTGAGGAAAAAGAAGAACAAAGAGACAAAAAAAATCAGTGACACTGACATTAGATTGGATGAGGTTGAACGAGATAAAAGTGGAATATTGGGATGGGAGATGGACAGAGAAGAATTTTACCTCAGATTCCAAAATATAGAAGAAGAAAAGGGTGAAAACTTGGCAGAAATAATGATAGAAATTCTAGTAGAAGCATTAGAAATTACTAAAGAAAAGATGATGGATGGCATAGATGAGATATTTTGAGTCTATACAAGGTATGCAATGAGAAACAAGCTACCAAGAGAAGTCCATATAAGATTCACTAAGAAATCGATTAAAACGCAAATATTGCAGATTACTAGAGAGAAAACATTGAAATATAAGGATAAGGAAATTGTGGTTCTGAAGCAAATACCGAGAAGAGTGAGGGAGATGAGAAGAGAATATCACTTTTTGACCAAAATATTACTTCAGAAAGGCGTGAACTACAGATGGTTGATACCAGAAGGCCTGATGTTTACATGGCAACAACAAAAATACAGAATAGATTCAATCGATAAAGCAAAAGCCTTCTACGTAGAACACATCAGAGAGAAAGAAGTGGAGATAAGAAGAGAAGAATCTTTGATTGAATTACAAGAGAAATGCCTAGCAATGATAGAAAAAGAAGGAGCAGTGGGTGGAAATGTGGAATATAAAGAGCAACGTGAACTGAGATCTACTAGAGCAATAAACCCTTCTTATAAAATATAAACATGGAAGAGAAAAAACTGATTACAATAAACATAAACGGACTTAATATAGCTACTAAAAGAAGAAAGATATTTCATAAATTAGAGAAATTAAAGTTTGATATAATTTGTCTACAAGAGGTGCATATTAAAGAGCAACATGAACAAATACTGGCACAGTCAAAATTAGGGAAAGTATTCACTTCATTGCCACAATGTAAGAAAAGAGGAGTTGTTCTATATATTAGAGATACAATCCCAGTGCAGCAAATCTATACAGATGAAGATGGAAGAACTTTGATGGTGGAAATAACAGATAACAATATGAAAATACTTTTAATAGCGATATATGCACCTAACAATAATCAACAAGATTTTTATAGAAAATTACATATGAAAATAATTGAACTGGATTATGATAATATTTGTATGATGGGAGATGTAGAGGTAGGTCAAAGTTCGTAGTGCCTGCTAAGAGCAGCACACTGCCTTAGCTCATGCTCTGTGAATCTTGCCTGCTTACCTCATTTTGGCTCGGATCTGGATTATCTCATCTCACCTTCAGAGAGGATGGCATCTTGAGAGGGGGGTGAATAGTTTCTACCAATTAAGATACTGTTGCTGTCCTACCTTTTATCTGCCTGTGTAAAACTGTATAAAAAATAAAGCTCTCTGCAAGAGCGAGGAACACATCTTGGAACAGAGCAAAAGCCTGGACCTCTGATTTACAACATCTGGCGCCCGAAGCAGGGACACCCTCCATGGGGAGCAACATCCTTAACATACTTATCATCATCTGGAATAGACCCCTGGTGCACCTTTCATCCTAAGGGATCCCTAGTGGTAAGTGATGGGTTGTAATCTGTCTCAATATCAGCAAACGCATGTGCAGGAACTCAGATTCCTTTTGCACAAGTCTGGTGTTACGACGTGCGAGGCTGACATAAGAAAACTGATAGTTGAGATAGGGAAACATTGTCCCTGGTACCCGGAACGGGGGTCACTTCGTTTACGGGACTGGACAAGGATAGGACATACATTACATCTTGAACCTCGGGCTCCTGTGAAAATATTACATCAATGCTGTCAAGCAATAGAAAAATATGGCTCTGATGCTTTGGAAGGGCAACAATTAACTACAAGCCCTCCACCTGATTATGATAAAGTTAAAATTGTCCCCCCAAAACCATCTTTAATTGAACCATCAGCTCCTTCTGAAGGAGCTGGTTATATTGCATCCCCACGGCCACTGTACACCCCCATTAGGCAGATTTTAGAGAAACAGTTAGAAAAAAGGGGGGAGGGGAATATAGGAGAAATTGCTGATATGCTTTCTGTTTGTCCACCAGCTTCAACTTTGCAAATTTCTTCTGAATGTGCTTATCAAGCCTTCAGAAAAGTGCCTGTTTCTGGCAAGCCTCAACAAGCCTTCTCTAACATCAGGCAAAAGGCTAAAGACAACACTACTTCTGAATGCCGAAGAGCAATTGTTGGGCTGGGAAAAGATCCTGATTTGGCAGATATGATTAAAGTGTGTTAGGATATAGGAACATCTTCTTATCAAACTAATTTGTTAGCAGCTGCTTTATCACCAGGCAGCAAACCTCAAGGAAAGTGTTACGATTGTGGAAAACCTGGTTATTTTAAAAGAGAGTGTAAAAATCCAAGGGGGGGCATGTCTGTAACATCTCACCCTCTCTTTCATCAGGGATCAAAACCCTGTAAATCCATGGAAGAATGACATTTTAATTGGAGTGTCAAAAATACAACCTAATTGGCTTTCTGAAATACAAAATGATTTATGTGTCTATGGATTGTAGATTTCCCCAGAAAAAATACAGCTGCACGCTCCTCATCTGTATTTAGGACATAAAATGTTGCAGTCTTTTTCTGCTCCAGCTTTTCCTTTTTTAAAGTTACCCAAAGTAAATTTGCAACAATTGCTGGGTACTATTAATTGGGTCCGCCCATATTTTTCTTTGCCTACGCATTTAATTAGTCCATTATTTGAGTTATTAACTAAATGAAAAAAGCCAGGAAATTTAATTATAGTTTCTTCTGTAGTATTTGCTACTGTTGAGAAAATTAATAACATCTTGAGTACTCAGTTTGTGGATCGAATTCCTCATAGAGATTGTCAGTTATCTCTTTTAATATTTCCTACAAGTAAACTGCCCACAGGAGTATTGGCTGTTTTAGAACAGCAAAAAGTATATTGTATTGAATGGCTTTATTTGCCTCATACACCAATTCAAAATGTTTTGCCTTTTATCCAAGCTACTGCTGAACTTATAACCTTGGGGCGAACTCAAGCTTGTTGAAGAAATGGAACTGATTTAATAAATATTGTTCTTCCTATTTCAAAATCTGACTTTCACTTTTATTTTCAGAATAATTTATCTCTTCAGTGCGCTCTAACTGACTATGTTGGTTGTATTTCATATCATCTGCCTAAAGATCCTAGGTTTACTTGCTTAATGACTTCCTCCTTTCCTGTTCGCTCATTGCTTTCTCATTCTCCACTACTGGTTTTTCTGATGGAGGACGAACGAGAGGAGCAATTGCTTACAAGGATCCTCATGATGACATCTGGAAAGTTTCTTACACTGCAGGACAGTCTTCACCTCAACGCTCAGAATTGTCTGCTGCCATTTTAGCTTTCCACACTTTCTCTCAACAGCCTTTTAATCTGATCTTTGACTCTCAGTATGTGTGTCAACTTATTTTTAATCTTCCAGGTGCTTATATCACGCCCAGGATTGACTCCAATCTTATGGCTTTATTTCTTACTTTACAGCAATTACTACAAGACTGGGAGCATTTATATTTTGTCTCTCACATACGCAGTCATTCATCCCTTCCTGGGCCTCTTTCTGAAGGCAACAGTCATGCTGATGCTGCTGTTCATGTTTTACCTACTTTGTTTACAGATCCATTTTTTAGTCATTCTTTTTTCCATCAAAATGCCGGGGGGCTGGCACAAGCTTGCTACATTCCACTAGAGCAAGGTAAGCAAATTGTTTCATCCTGTCCCCAATGTTCTGGGGCATCCCCCTCAGGGGACATGGGAGTTAATCCCCATGGTCTCACCTCTAATCAATTATGGCAAATGGATGTTACCCATGTTCCTTCTTTGGCTCCTTGGAAATATATTCATTTATCTATTGATACCTATTCTGGAGTGATTTGGGCTACCCCTCAACGAGGGGAAACAGCTAATCATGTTATTTCTCATCTTTTTTCGGCCATTACAGCTTTGGGCAAGCCCTCTTCTTTAAAAACAGATAATGGGCCTGCCTATTCTTCACAGGCTTTTTTGCAATTTTGTACAACCTGGAATATTGTTCTTACTCATGGTCTTCCCTATAATTCCATGGGTCAAGCCATTGTGGAACATCCTAATAGGTCCTTTAAGGACTGCCTTCACAAACAAATAAAAAAAGAGGGCTCTCAGGTCCCAAATTTGTCATGGGTAACACAACAGGTTACAAAAGTTTTATTTACTTTGAATCAATCGAATTTTTCAATTTCTAATTCGACCGCTTATCAGAGGCATTTTCAACAAAAAAACAAGTTTGCCTCTTGTTTTGTTTTTTTGTTGAAAATGGGCTTCTCCTGTATTGCAGTTGCCAAAAGTTTAGATTCAATATTTGCCTCAATATTAGTCTAATTCCCAAAGAAGACCCCCCCCCTCGCCAGACATAAAAAAATTACAGACCAATATCTCTCTTGAACTCTGACTATAAAATTTTCACGACAATTCTGGCAAGTAGATTAAAAGGATTCTTGAACGACTTTATATAGCGACCAGAAAGGGTTCCTACCAACTCGTCAATTAAAAGATAACTTGAGGGTCATGTTAAACATATTGGAATATTACAAAGAATACCCAGGTAAACAAGTAGCATTAGTTTTCATAGACGCCCAGAAGGCCTTTGATAGAGTCAATTGGGAATTTTTATTAATACAATTAGACCATATGGGCTTTGGACAGAGATTCACCAATGCTATAAAAGCGATTTATTCTAAACAAACGGCCAGACTGTTGATAAATGGGGACTTAACAGAAGAATTTCATATCAATAAGGGTACAAGACAAGGCTGTCCTCTTTCCCCCTTACTTTTTATCTTATCTTTAGAGACGCTCTTACGTAAAATAAGAAATGAAGTAAAAATAAAAGGCCTTAGAATTGGACAGCAGATATATAAAACCCAGGCTTTCGCAGACGATATGGCTTTCATCTTGGAGGAACCGATAAAATCTGGCACATATTTATTGAAGACGATCAAAGAATTTGGGACAGTAGCAGGATTATTGATTAACAAAAAGAAAACTAACTTACTAACAAAAAACATGTCAGAGGAGGATAAAAAGGAATTACAGGAAGCAACCGGGTTGAAGATAGTTAATAAAACTAAGTATTTAGGAATCTGGCTATCGAGTAGATGTTTGAGTATACAGGAAGATAATTACAACAAATTAATAAAGCAAACAAGGAAAGATCTAGATAAATGGGGCAAAATACAGCTTTCATTGTTAGGCCGAGTAACAACAATTAAATCCTACATTTTACCAAAATTCAATTTTTTATTTCAAACTGCTCCAGTGAATTTATCCAAAAAATTCTTCATGGAATTGAATCAAACAGTAACAAAATTTATTTGGCAGGGAAAGAAACCACGCATTAAAAAAAAGATGATGGGGAAAATGGGGAGAAAAATTTGTATTGGAAAACTTTTTCAATAAAAAAAAAAAGATGATGCAAGAAGTAAGAGAAAGAGGAGGTCTGGGTTTACCAAATTGGGAGAGCTACCATTCAGCAGCTTTGTTAGTGTGGGTAAAAGAGTGGATTACCTTAGACAATAATCGGCTTCTTAAATTAGAGGGGCACGACCTACAACAGGGTTGGCATATGGCACTCTGGCGAAACGACACCCCACAAAGTAAATGGTTTACCAAACATTATATAAGGAATATTTTAATTTGAAATTGGGACAAGATTAGCAAAAAATATTATAACAGAACACCGTGCTGGATATCCCCAATAGAAGCAGTAACATATCCCAAACTATACAACCCAACAAAGAAATTAACATATAAAGAGGTAGTGAACGCACAGGGAAAACTCAAATCCAAACAAGAATTAAATTCAATAGGTATACAACTAGATTGGTGGACATACTTACAGATTCAGTCTAAATACAAAAAAGATAGAGATGGGAGAGGTATTTACGTGGAACCACAAGAATTAGACAAAATTTTGATGGGACAAGAAAAAGGAATGATTTCTAAAAATTACAAATTATTAATGAGATTAGAGATAGGGGATGAAATAATTAAGGACACGATGATTGCTTGGGGGAAAAATTTTGGGTACTCAATTCACTTAGATAAATGGCAGGGGATATGGTGGGAGAACATGAAAGCAGTAGTTTCTATAGCATATAAGGAAAATATATATAAAATGATATATAGGTGGCACCTATCTCCTGACAGATTGGCGAAAATGTATACAGGTCAGTCAGCGGTATGCTGGAAATGTGGGCTAGAGAAAGGCACCTACTATCATCAATGGTGGACGTGCCCCAAAGCAGTGAAATTCTGGGAGATTATTAAAAAATGGTTAAATGAGATACTAAACGTTGAAATTGACTGGCCTCCAGAAACATACTTGCTCGGATCCAAACCGGATAATATCAAGAAAGACCTATGGTGGACTTCCGGTGGGATCGCGACATCGCCGGACGCTTCTTTTTGAAGCGCCAACCCAGGGCTCCGTAGAACCGCAAGAACAGCGACTATCAGCTGTCTTGCGGTTTGGAAACTTTCCTCCTGGTAAGAGGGGGGAAAGTGAGTAGACGGGTGGGGTAGAGCTCCCTGAGAGTGCCAGATTTTTCCTATAATCTGGCGCTCGAAGATGAGAGCTCCCCGTTAAGCCTGTCAGTACTCCGGACCCTGGATGTCTCTGCTTTGCAGAGCTAGATGTCGTTACCATCCCAGCAACCAACTTTAAACAAATACTTTTTGAATCAAGCTGGCGGAGCATAAGCAGCATGAATAAAACAGCAAGTATTTTCTTTTTTTTTAACTCCAAAGATTTACCTTCTTTAAAAGATTTTCCTTAAGCTGAAAGTGAAAGCAAGATGGTGTTTGAGTTTCAACGGGGCATGAAGAAGTGAAAGTTAAAAGTAATTATTGATAAGCCCCTGTTTGAAACGTAAAACTCTTTTTTGTAAAGTGGATGAAACAAGAAAGGAAGTAATAATAATAATTGAAGCAGTAATATAAATTACAAATTGCAAAGGGTCCTTTTTTTTTCCTTTTTGATACTTTTTTTTTCTTTCCTGTCCTTTTGGAAGGGAAGGAAGAAGGGGGGCAAGATGGCTGGTCTTTTTGAAAGCAAAGAAAGCAAAGGAGGGTTAATTAACCCTCAGATACGGTCTGATTTTGAGGAAGCTTGGAGTTCAATTACCTCTGCTTTATTGGAAAAAATTGATACTATATTTCAAGCTTCTCAAGCTGGAAACAATGAAATACATGGAAATATTGAGTTGCAATCTAGCAGTGGGGGATTGAATGAAGAGCTGGGAGATGGAAAAGAACAACAAAAGCCTATAGTAGTTTTTTTGGGTGAGAGAAAGACGGATGCTGTGCAGAATAAGGAGCAAGAAATTTTGGAAGCTGATGAGATTTTGGCTACACAAATTTTTTCTTATAAAATCCAACCTGCATTTAAAGAGCTGTTTCCAGAAGAAGTTATATTTCTGCAAAAATTTTATAATATGTAATCCCCAAAAATGCAAAATTTTACTGGAGTTAAAAAAGGCAGAGGGATCAAAGTTAAGAAAAGAGTTCGTAAAAAGGAAAAGAAGAAAGACTGGAGATATGGAAAATAACCCTGCTTGATGAGATGATGGTCCTTAAAAAGTATTGTTTAACTGTTTAAAGATTTTGAACTTTTGGAAGAAAACAGCCAGCAGCTTAATGCCAGTTAACTAAGCGATGAGCGACGATGAGGAGGTAACCTACAGCTGTATTGGAATATTTTGAGAAGAATAAACAGATCACAGCAATGCTGGTGTGTTGGGCTGTGAAATATGCCTTGACCTGAATGATTTGGAATATTTTATTAAGGATTGTAATAAATTTGGACTTAATTGCAATCGCAGAAGTTTTATTGAATACAGTAAATTGGAGTTTCCTGTTTGATGGTAATAAATATAAGGCAAAAGGACTATGAGCCTAGGGCAATTGCAGTTGATCTGGTGGTTTCCCTAATACGTCTGATGAATTTATTAATCTAATTTTTGACTGGATTTGATGGATACTATTTGAAATACAATTACAAAGTCACTCGGGGTTTTTTTTTTATATATAAAGAAGCAATTTAGGTGGGTAGACGCAAATGAAGACATTCTATATGCTGTTGGAAGATGTGAAGATAAGAAGATTAGCAACTGGTTTAATCTAGTATGAAGAATTTAAATGTTTGATATAGCTATTAAATGATGTTTTTAGTTGATTTGTTAATATGTATTGATAAATTAATAAGAGGTTTGATTATTATTTTTTAGTTAGAAAATTTTTTTATTATTAAGTGTTTTAATTATAATTGGACCTTGATGGTTTAAAAGTGGAGGACGGAAGAGTTTATATAGTATTTTATTTTAAATTTGGGGTTTTTGAATGAGGGGTTTTTTTTGGTTTTTTTTTTGTTTTAAATGAAAGAAGTTATAAAATATCTTGTTAAATTGTATAGACCTAATAATCTGTTAAGTATCTAATAACTAAATTGAGTAATGATAGGTTTGATTAGGTAATACTTAATTGTTTTATTAACTGCTGTAATTATAAATGGATACTAATTTTGTTGAATTAGATGGAATAAGAAGAAAGAAGACTTGCTTTCCTTTTATCTATTTGTTTAATGATTATGATAAGTGAGAAATGGAGTTGAATTTAGGGAATTTGAGCTGTATTTTATATTTTGTATTTGCTCTGGGAAGGCGGGGGGGTGGTTGGGGAGTGGGGAGAAAATGTATGTAAAACTTTTAAAACTTTTTCAATAAAAAAAAAAGAAAGACCTATGGTATTTGGCGACCCATATTATCACAGCGGCGAGATTGACTTATGCGCAATTTTGGAAAAATCAAAATACCCCACCAGAGGAAACAATCATAAAAAAGATTTTGGACTGTGCAGAAGCGGACAAGCTGACTAAAAAATTAAAAGATAGAGATCAAACGCAAGCATGTTTATCCTGGGATAAAGTACATATTTGGCTAGAAAAGAGGAAATTATAAATTAAGATATAAATTAAACTAAACTGAAAAGCTTAATAGAGAGAACTCTAGTGAGTTCTAAAGTGAGGTCGGGTCGACCTAAGGACAATGAATAGAGAAATGAATTGCTTTGACTCCCCTGGAATATAATACTATATTGTATATATATAGAGTGAGGTACTATCAGTACCTACCATATGTGTGTTATATGTAACGTTTGTGTGTTTTGTGTGTTTCTTGTTATATGGTGTATGTGTGATTTTAATGGAAAATGTAAATAAAGACTATTTTAAAAAAAAGTTTGCCTCCTCCTCTGGTATATTATAGAGCATTACCAGATAAAACATGGTTAGGACCAGTCCCTTTGATTACTTGGGGGCGTGGCTATGCTGCTGTGTTTACTTCTACAGGACCTTTGTGGGTTCCAGCACATTGTGTTCACCCAGCCAAGGATGTCGTGGCACCAACCCCTGAACCCTATCCCAGAGATGGCAAAGGTGACTCTACAGACGGCGCAGCGACCAACCCGATCCTGTCATGCCAGTCATCCAGTGACATGGGGAGATGTGAAGAATTTGACCACCAAAGCGCAGGCAGTACTGCAGCAGCAACAAGTGGAACAAACACCCGAGAATTTGTGTGCTGCCATTTTTGCTGTTTTAACTGCCAATTCCTTAGTCATAATTTGTTTGTGCTTGATTGTTAATAACTGTACTTTGGGAACAGCAGCTGTCATCCCACCTAAAAATTCTCTCGAACAACGGATGAAACAAAACCTATGGGTGCAGCTTGCAAACATCACAAAAACTGATGCCTTTTGTTTGTCTGAAGCTTATGATATGGAAAATTTGCTTTCTACATGTTTAATCCCTGTTTGTACCCCTACTACTGTAATTCAGAACCTTACTGGCTTGGGTAGGTATTCGTTAGAAGGGCACTATAACTATAAGACTATAGCTAGTTGGGTGGTAGCTGCATATTATCCACCTCCTAACACAATTGATTTGCATACTCCAGTGGTGGCGGTCCCTGAAAATGTAACATGTGTAAAAATGGTTAATTGTACTTCTTCAAGCAAAAATCCTCACTGTCTTCGCATTAGTTCACCTGTCTTAAACTGTACAGCTTTTGAAGAGGCTTCTTTTAATTTTGCTCATGTTTGGCTACCACAAGGGTGGTTTTTTACATGTGGTCAAGAAACCTTAATTATATTCCTGCTAATATTAGTGAAGCGCAGTGTTGTCTTAGCCAGTTGGTTCCTGTTTTGCTTTCTAAACAACAACTTCACTCAAGCCATATTCGGCGTGGGGTCACCCTAGATGACACTTGTGACTCTGAAGTAGCTTTACTTAATCAAGCAGAATACATATCATTGGCTGTATCTATGGTGGGTGTGCCAGCACTTGCTGTGCGTGCTCATCAGAATCTTAATGCTATTGCATGTAATCTAGCAAAAACCATTAATGCCACTTCTTCAGCGATTTCAGCAATCAATCATGAGCTACAAGCTTTTAGAAAAGCTATTCTTCAAAATCGCGCTGCTGTTGATTATTTGCTTCTAT
Organism: Ptyas mucosa; assembly: GCA_012654045.1. Lineage (NCBI taxonomy): Eukaryota > Metazoa > Chordata > Lepidosauria > Squamata > Colubridae > Ptyas > Ptyas mucosa. Next base: position 47,940 of record WNWU01010513.1, on the reverse strand, counting down.
GCCAGCATTTGGGTTGTGAAAGTTTTGAAGGACTTTGTTGCTTTAACATTTCAGATGAGTCACGGAACATTCAGCATCAACTTAACATTTTACATAATTTGGCCTCTGATTTAAAAATTGATACTTTAGGATCTTGGTGGGAAAGCCTTTGGTCTTGGTTACCGACAGGCTTATTGGGAAACATCCTACATTATTCAGTCATCATTTGTGCTATTTTAATTGATGGGTGCTGTTTTGTTCAGTGTCTTCCCTCTTTTTGTAACATATGTATTACTGCATTTCGCCCCAAACCCCCTCTTACGCTGTCTCAGGGTCAGGTTTATGCCTTGTATAAGCAACTGCAAGGATATTCCTCTCCTGATTATGATTATGATGCCCTGACAAACAAAACAAAACAGAGTGGAATGTAGAGGTAGGTCAAAGTTCGTAGTGCCTGCTAAGAGCAGCACACTGCCTTAGCTCATGCTCTGTGAATCTTGCCTGCTTACCTCATTTTGGCTCGGATCTGGATTATCTCATCTCACCTTCAGAGAGGATGGCATCTTGAGAGGGGGTGAATAGTTTCTACCAATTAGGACACTGTTGCTGTCCTACCTTTTATCTGCCTGTGTAAAACTGTATAAAAAATAAAGCTCTCTGCAAGAGCGAGGGACACATCTTGGAACAGAGCAAAAGCCTGGACCTCTGATTTACAACAGAAAGACTTTAACGGTATAGTGGATGAGAAATTAGATTATAACACAAAGAAGATGACAAAGCAAATTAGAAAGATTCTTCCGAAATCCTTTTTCAAAATGATAGAGGAAATAAACTTAAAAGATGTATGGAGAGAAAGAAATGTAAAAAACAGACAATATACTTTTTATTCAAATAGATATTCATCATGGTCCAGAATAGATATGATATGGATGACAAGGGAATTGACTTCTAATACAGAAGAAATTGACATAGAAGCAAATACCCGGGCAGATCATAATCCAATGACAATGAAATGGAAAGGGCAAAGGAGAAGTTCTAGATGGACTCTAAATAATACAGTATTAAAAGAAAAGGATTTTGTACAGAAAATGGAGAAAGAATTGGCCTTTTTTAAAAAAAGAAAATAGAAAAGAGGATACATCAATGCAAAACCTTTGGGATACAATGAAAGCGTATGCTAGGTTTGATTATAGACTATACAAGGAAAAGAAACAGTAAGAAAAGACAAGCCTATAAAACATTAGAGGATGAGTACAAGAAACTTGAAAAAGAATTACAGAAATCTACGCAAAAAAGGACATTAAAATAAAAATGGATACAACTAAACATAAAATGGGGCTAATAGAAAAAGAGGACTTAGCACAAAAAATTAGAAGTGCTAAACAGAACTATTTTGAAGATGCAAATAAACCAGATAGATGGTTAGCATACAAATTGAAAAAAGAGAGAGAATCAAGAAAAATAATACAACTAGTGGATGACCAAGGACAAACCAGATATGGAAATAAAGAGAAGAAAAAAATTAGAAAATTAAAAAAATTTAATTAAAAAATTAACAAATTAGAAATTAAAAAGATTACTATAGAAAACTGTATGAGCAAGAGAACATAGATGAGGAAAGTGTTAAACAATATCTGCAGAAGACGAATTTACCCCAGATTTCTAAAGACACTGAAACAATGTTAGAAGGAAATATAACAATGATGGAATTAACTGAAGCACTTAAAAAACAAAAAAATGGGAAGGCACCAGGCCCAGATGGATTGCCAGCAGAATATTATAAGACATTACAGGAATCGCTGAATCTCCCATTGTTAGAAGTCATGAATGAAGTTATGTCAAAGATGAAATTACCCAAGTCATGGTCAGAAGCATATATTACACTTGTTCCAAAGGAGGACACCAACCCAGAACAAATCAAGAATTATAGGCCTATTTCTCTGCTAAATTCAGACTACAAAATCTTTGCTTCAATATTGGCAGAAACGAGAGGCTTCTGTGGAACCAGCCAGAGAGAGAGGGGAGGAGAGATCTATGGGGCCAGCCTGAGGGAGAGAAGGGGATAGGAGAGGATCTATGGGGCAAGCCTGATGGAGAAGGGAATACAAGGATCTATGGGGCCATGCCCGTGGGAGCGAAGGGGATAGGAGAGGACAGGAGAGGCTTCTGTGGGGCCAGCCTGAGGGAGGGGAGAGGAGAGGATCTTTTTTTTTAATTTTAAAAACAAAACTTTATTAAACATATAAAATGTAAAATGTTATACCATGTATATACAAAATACATATATTAATACAGATGAGAATGACTTTGGTCTCTGTGGAAATTGGGATCGTAGAAAACACCCAGGAGCATAGAAGAATCCAAGGCAGATGCATAAACAAACATCTTGAATGTATTTAATCATGTAACAAAACATTAACTATTTACAAAGGCTTTCTTAATGTTCATTTTAGTATGGGGGCACACAGCATGTGTGACCACCCTGATCAAAGATCATCTCTCACTGAGAACAAACGTAAGAAGAGAGCTTGGTGGAAAGGTTAGAGGGGGTTTTATACTCAGTGTAAGCCCCTCCTTTCCACAAAGGGGTGGAGACACTTTCTGCCTCCACTAGTGTCTGAATGACACATGTGCCAATGGCTTGCAAATACTTGACAGTCTCACGTCCATTGTCTTATTAACGGTGCATATTTGTTAATTATTATTATCATACAGAATTTTACATTTACTCTCATTTCTACGAGTTATCCAATTATACCACCTATTCCACGCTATATAACCTTTTGAGTCTACCTTATCCTTCATTTCAAATGTTAGTTTGTCCATTTCCACACAGTTCTTTTTATAGATCTTTTGGATTATCAATTGGTCTGTTGGTAGTTGATCAGTTTTCCAATATTGGGCAAGCGCCAATCTGGCTGCAGTGACTATATGTAATATTAAGTACTTTATTTCTTTCCTATAGTTTCCTTTATTCATCCCTAGTAGGAAAATCTCTGGTTTGAGTTCTATTTTTTCCGATGTTATTTCTATTAGGCATATTCTCATTTTTTACCAATATTTCCTATTTTTTGGGCAAAGCCATCAGACGTGGAAGAAGGTGCCCTGTACCTGATTACACTTCCAACAAATTGGACTTAAATTTGAATACGTTTTTGCTAATCTCGAAGGGGCCAGATACCATCTATACCACATTTTGTATTGATTCTCTCTACAAACCACTGACTTTGTTATAATATAATTATTTCCCCACACTTTTTCCCAGTCCTCCAATTCTATATTATGCCCAATATTCCTTGCCCACACTATCATTTGTCCCTTTACTAATTCCTCTGCTAATTCAAATTCCAATAGGTATTTATATATTTTTGAAATCAGTTTTTCTTCCGTGGCTTGTAAAAGTTTATCCAACCGATTCGGTTTTAATTCAATTCCTCCTTCCTCTTGATCCTTTTTATATCTCATTTTAATCTGAAGATAAGGCCACCAATCTATCTGTACTCCTTGATCTCTGAGTTCCTCTTGTGTTTTTAATGTTCCTTGGGGATCCAAAATTTCATAATATCTTACCATTTTTCGAATTGCTAATGTATTGGGGTGTATCATTGTCTCCATTGTGGATAGCCATCCAGGAACTTTCATATCGTGTTTACTTTTAATTTCCTGCCATGTATTAATTAATGAATCTCTTAAAATATGATTGCAAAAATATCTATGCGTTTTGTTCCTGGGGCTCCACAAGAAGGCGTGCCACCCCATCAACAAATCATGTCCCTCCAAGGTTAGCAGTCTTTGGTTTTTCAGATTCACCCATTCCCTGTTCCATGTCAAACTCGTTGCTTTATAATATGTCTCCCATGCTGGGAGTCTAAATCCACCTCTGCCTCTATCATCCTGCAAAGTACTTTTTTTTAAAAAAATTGATTTATATGCCGCCCTTCTCCGGAGACTCAGGGCGGCTTACAATGTGTTAAGCAATAGCCTTCATACTTTTGTATATTTATACAAAGTCAGCTTATTGCCCCCATAATCTGGGTCCTCATTTTACCTACCTTAGAAAGGATGGAAGGCTGAGTCAACCTTGAGCCTGGTGGGATTTGAACTTGCAGTAATTGCAGGCAGCAGATGTAAGTGGATGTTAACTACTGCCTTAGTCTACTGCCTTAGTCTACTGAGCCACCAGAGCTCTTCTACTTAATTTAATTCTTGCCTTTTTTGCTTCCCACACAAATTTTGTAGTTATCTTATTCAGATTTACAAAAAAAAAATTATCCAATTTTACTGGAATTGTCTGAAATAAGTAAAGTAGCTTCGGCAGTACATTCATCTTTATAGCTGCTATCCTCCCTAATAATGATAATTTCAGTTTCCCCCATTTTTCTAAATCCTCTTTTATTAAAGTTACATAATTATTCTCCTTTATAGTTGAACACCTAGCTGTCAAATATATGCCTAAATATTTAACCTTTTTTGCTATTTGTAATCCTAATTCTTTAATTAATTCCTCTGTTTGTTTTCCTGTTACATTTTTCGTTAACATTTTGGTCTTATCTTTATTAATTTTTAAGCCAGCTACCTTCCCAAATTCCTCTATTTCTCTTATCAATATTGGTCCCGTTTTTAATGGTTCTTCTATGAAGAATACAAGGTCATCTGCAAATGCTTGGGCCGTGTATTCCTCTCATTTTACTTTCAATCCTTTTATTTTTTTGTTTGATCTAATTCTTATCAATAAATTTTCCAATGTCAGAATGAAAAGCAAGGGTGAAAGTGGACATCCCTGCCTTACTCCTTTTTTTATTTCAAAGAAATTTGTAAAATCTCCATTTACTATTATACTTGCTTTTTGTTTTGTGTATATGGAGGCTATTATATTTTCAAATCTCTCCCCAAATTTCATGTTTTTTATTTGCTGAAGCATAAATTGCCAATTGACCTGATCAAAAGCCTTTTGGGCATCCAGAAAGATCAGAGCTACCTGCCTCTCTGGATGCACCTCATAATATTCTAATACATTAATTACAATTCTTATATTATTTTTTATTTGTCTCGTTGGTAAAAACCCATTTTGGTCTGGGTGTATTCTACAATTTAATATTTTTTTCATCCTGTTTGCCATTATATTCATAAAAATTTTGTAGTCAGTGTTTAATAAAGAGATTGGTCTATAATTTTTTATTTGTACTATATCTGCTCCTTCCTTCGGTATCAACGAAATGTATGCTTCTCTCCACGAATCTGGCAGCCTTGCCTTTATTAATGCCTCATTACAAGTTTCTAATAATATCCAATCCAATACATCTCCTAGTCCTTTATAGAATTCACTTGGTAATCCATCTGTCCCTGGGGATTTGTTATTTTTTTGTTTCTTAATCGCCTCTCTTAACTCTTCTATAGTAATATCCCTGTTTAATATCTCCCTTTCTTCCTCTGTTAAGGCCGACATTCCCTCTCCATTTAGATATTGATTTATTTCCTCATCTGTCACTTTATCTTGTTCATAGAGTTCTTGAAAAAATTGACATGCTATCCCTTTTTTCTTTTCTAAACTATATTGCATTTTACCTTTTTTATCCTGTAGTTGCTGAATTGTTCTTTTCTCCCTTTCTTTTCTTAATCTGTAAGCAAGCCATCTCCCTGGTTTATTCGCATGTTCAAAATAATTTTGCTTTATAAATTTCAAGGCCTTTGCATAATTTTCCTGTTCTAATATATTCAATTTATGTTTAGCTGCTATCCGCTTACCTCTAATTTGTTCATCCCCAGGTTTTTCTTGTAATTTTTCTTCCCAATTTTTGATCTCTTCCTGCACGTTATTATATTCTTTTTCCCTTTCCTTTTTTCGTTTTGCATTGTAGGCTATTGTTAAACCTCTCACATAAGCTTTCATTGTGTCCCACAGATTCTGAAGAGAAGTGTGGTATTTTGTATTGTCTCTAAAAAACAACTCTAATTCTTTTTTCATTTGCTCTATATATTCTTTTTCCTTCAGTATCTGTGGGCTCAACGTCCATCTCCTCTTTTTCCTTTGCTGCCTTTTCCATATCAACATTACAGGGTTATGATCAGCCCAATTGTTTGACATTATTTCTACTGTTTCTACCTCTTGAATGAGTGTCTTAGTTATCCATACCATGTCTATTCTGGACCAGGACTTGTGAGGATTGGAATAATGTGTAAATTTCTTTGCCTCGGGATTGCAGAATCTCCAACTGTCTATTAAATTTAGTTCTTCTACTAGGTCCATAAAAGTTCTAGGAAGTACATTTTTTTTTGTTATTCTGATCACTGCTATAATCCTTTTTTACATCCACAATTGCATAGAAATTGCCAATTAAACATATGTTCTCTATTTTTTCTTCTATTACTGTATCTTTTAATGTACTTTTTTATAAAATTCTGATTGTCCACTATTCGGTGCATAGATGACCAATAAAATATTTTTATATTGTAGTTTTATCTCTATCATCAATATTCTAGAGGGTATCTAGAGGGTATTCTAGAGGGTATCTCAAATTACCCTCTAAATTCCTTCTCTAGTGTACACCACTATTCCTCTTTTCTTCCGCTAATGCTACAAATGATTCCCCTAATTTTTTACATTGTAAATATTTTTCATCCTGTTTCCTTATGTACACCTCTTGGAGGCACACAATATCCATTTTTTGTTTTGCCACTTTTCTAAAAAGTTGATGTCGTTTAGCCGGAGAATTAAGACCATTTACATTTAATGATAAGATTTTTAATTTTTGTTCCATTCCTTTGTGGTTCTACTACGGATTATTTCCTATTACTTCCTGTCTCTTCTCTTAGCTCTTTTTTTTAAATCAACTTTTTTTTTAATTTTAAAACAAAAACAAAACATAAAAACTTTATCATTCCAAACAATTATAGACAGTATATCGATCGGTGACATTTCTTTTGTGCTCCTCCTCTCTTCAAATTATCACTAAACATCCCAGCTTATTTCCATAATAATTATTTCACTTAATTTATCTCAACTTCCACTTATTTCATAATTATCTCCAGTTTTTATTGTCCATCAATTGATAAAATAGATCCCATATCAAATAATATTGTTTATCTTCCTGTTCTCTTATTTCAAATGTCAGTTTACTCATTTCAGCACATTCCATCATTTTCTTATTAAGTTCTTCATAAATAGGTATCTTTTCTCCTTTACAATTTTTAGCAAATACAATTCTAGCCACTGTTAAAAGATTCACAATTAGATATTGCAGTTCTTTATTATATGTGTCTGGTAAGATCCCTAATAGAAATATCTCTGGTTTAAAATCAATATGTCTCTTTATCATTTCTTCCAACCACGTGTGTATCTTAGTCCAATATCTCTTTGCTTCTACGCATGTCCACCACATGTGGTAATAGGATCCTGGAGTCTGGTGACACTTCCAACACTTCTCCGATTTATTCTGGAACATTCTGGCTATCCTCGTCGGGGGTAGATGCCACCTGTAAAACATCTTATACAAATTCTCCTTATATGCTGTAGACATTGTCATTTTATAATTATGTTGTTATGGAATGATGGGACCAAACAACATTCCGGGTCAGCCAGAGAC